>BRDA01010754.1:32962-50079 GCA_036984385.1 Crenuchus spilurus
TTAAATTGTTTTGTCTTTCAAAGTACACACACTATGTATGTGTATGTATATACACAAAAAATTAACGTTTACTGTGTGTGTGTGTGTGTGTGTGTGTAAATAATCTTTATGTATTTTATAATAATTTTTTTTTTTTTCAGATTTAATTTTCACTTTTATTTTGTCTTGCAAAAGTATATGTATGTAAACAGACAAAAATATGTTTACAGTGTGTATATAACTTTTTATGCATTTCTATTATTAATGTTATTTTTATGTATTTATATTTAAATCGTCAGATACTTTTATTTTGTCTTGCAAGTGACTAACGTTAGCCGTTAATCAAAAGGGATAACGTATTATTAGCGTCAAAAGAAGCTAACTGTACGTCAAAGTCATATTTCACATTTAAATCCACATTGTTGTTATAAACGGAAGACAAAACACTTTTTTAAATGTTTATGTACTGTTTTTAATCCAGTCTGGACATTTATATCGGTATATGCTGGTTTAAAAGTAGACTGTATGTGAGCTGTGCTCTGTAATGTTTCAGCGACCTGGGTTGGCGGAGGCTACATTAACGGCACTGCTGAGTATGTGTATCTGCCCGGGTACGGCCTGGCCTGGGCTCAGGCTCCTTTCGGATACGCCATGAGTCTGGTACTGGGTAGGTGGCGACCTTCCTGATGCACTTTTAGGTGCTTAATAACTTCACTTCCTCCTAAACTTCCTTCTCGTCGTGTCCAGGTGGTCTGTTCTTCGCCAAGCCCATGCGCTCGCGAGGCTACGTCACCATGCTCGACCCCTTCCAGCAGCTGTATGGGAAGAGGATGGGGGGCCTGCTCTTCATCCCCGCACTAATGGGCGAGATATTCTGGTCAGCAGCCATCTTATCAGCCCTGGGTAAGACAAGCAACGAGTGGCTGTGTGTCTACAACAATAGCAGCTCTGTGGCTTTACTTTTATCTTTGTCTTTTCATCTAAACAAATTCAGCTTGTTAGTACATGCATGAATGCAGGATAATTGGCTTTTGCTGGAAAACCACTGTTAACCCCTAAGAGCCCCGATCCAGTTCTCCTGAATGGACAATTATTAGGGATACAAAACCACCAGTAACACATTTTAAAATTGTTATTATTATTATTATTATTATTTTATTTTACCTAATCATTGGAATAACCACACTTGGCTTGGATGACAATAGTGAGATGTTGTGGCCAGGGCTTTATCAGGTGACAGAAAGTATCCAGAGGCACATGTGCCTATTCCAACTGCAGCAGAGCACTCAATACTACTTGATGGAGTCATTATTCCCCTCTGGCATGACTGGCTCATGGGGTACCACTGTTATGCTATGCTAGAAGATCCCATAAAGTTTGTGGTTTCTCGTTACCCTATTATCATGTCCTTTTGGACATCAGTTACATCACATCCTTTGCTCACGATGATGGATGATGGTCTGCTACAAGTGACTAGTGTGCTTACTCAATTATACTGCACATACAGCAAACCCTGTCACGTGGCATCTGTGACGTCCCAGACGAGATTTTTCGAAACCAGGGGTGGTCACAATAGACTGACATGACTGTATACTGTAAATGTTAAAATAAAACCATCTCGTTTCACTTCTTGATGCCAACAGGACTTTTTATTGTGTGAAAAAAATCATTTTCTTAGTACAGGGGTGTCCAAATCCAGTCCTGGAGGACCGGATTCCTGCAGAGTTTGGTGATTTCTCTGCTCTGACATTACAATTCAACCTGCTCATTACCTGCTGAGCTGAATCAGGTGTGTTTGATCAGGAAGATCACCATCAACCCTCCAGGACTGGATTTGGACACCCCTGTCTTAGTAGACCACTAGAAATGCTCCAAAATGACTTATACAGTACATATACAGTACAATATATTGTCCTGACAATGACAGTAAGCTTGTTTATGTCAGTTTGATGGTGTAATATGACTTTTTGTTCCAACAGGGGCGACACTGAGCGTCATCGTGGACATCAACATCAACATGTCTGTGATCATCTCAGCCCTCATCGCTATTTTCTACACACTGGTGGGCGGGGTCTACTCCGTGGCCTACACAGACGTAGTTCAGCTGTTCTGCATCTTCGTGGGACTGGTATACAGACAGTATTAACTCTCAGCAAAATCAACAGTGTTATATTAACACATACAGTGTTAAATTAATGCAGGTGGTGCTAAATGATCACCTGCAGGGTTAATTAGTATGTTAAGCACTATTTAGCATTTATTTTCCATTGATCTATAAAAGTTTGGAAAGTTATAGAAGCTGTACAACTTTTTACTAGTTATTTATAGAAATAAAACCAATATTGTAATTTTTTTTCTTTAGAATTTTTACAAGCAGGTGGTATTGGTTCTAGATCTTAATAAATGGATAAAAGTTACAATATTGTCTCCTTAACGATCCATGTGCAACCAACTTCAAACAAATATTCCTAGTAGATTGAATTTCTGTGAATATGAAGATTTTGTCAAAAATCATAAACTTTTACGTGAAAATTCTAACAAAAAATTTGCAGACTGCCTGGTTTGCAGTAAACATAGCTGGGATGGAAATCATAATGAAGCAATAACTCTTTACTGTGTAGAGTATTTGACACCTACGAGCAAAACGTTTTGTAGATAAACGTTTGTAAATGTTTATTCCAATAGACAGGCTTCATTATAAAGTGTACATTTCACCAATGTTCATGTAGGTCTGTCCTCTGCCCGTACAGCCTTATGAACAGCACATTACATTAGAATACAGTAAAAATGCAGCAGAAGCAATTTGTAGTGATATAAAAACATTTTTCTATTTTCTTTCTGCAGTGGATCAGTGTTCCTTTCGCTCTGTCAAACCCTGCCGTGTCTGACATCGGAGTGACAGCAGTGAAGAAGCTCTACCAGGATCCGTGGCTGGGAGAGATCGAAACCACGGATAAATGGATGTGGGCAGATAATTTCTGCCTTCTGGTAAGTTGAATTCCCTTAAACATGCTAAATTAGTTGGCACTCGATGAAAATGTTCGTCTTTAGAATATGAGCACATATATTCTGTGTACAGCCACTTCATTAAAACCACCTCCTCATTGTCCAATTTATCAGCCCCACTGATCATACAGGTGCACTTTGTATTTCTACAATTACAGACTGTAGTCCATCTGTTTCTCTGTGTACTTTCCTCCTTTTACCTGTTTTTCAATGATCAGGACCCCCACAGTACAGCTATTATTTGGATAGTGGATCATTCTGAGCCCTGCAGTGACACTGACATGGTGGTGGTGTGTTTGTGCATGCTTGTATGAGTGGATCAGTCACAACAGAGCTGCTGGAGATTATAAAAATGGCGTCCACTTACTGTCCATTCTGTTAGACACTTGTAGACTTCAGTGACAGTAGCTCATCTGTTGCTGCACAGTTTGTGTTGGTCCTCTAGTCCTTCATTGATGGTGACACTCTACAGCCTGGCTGGATGTTTTTGGCTGACTTTTTTCACTAACACACCACCACCACCACATCAGTGTCATTGCAGTGCTTAGAATGATCCACCTCCCAAATAATACTAGTCTGTATATGGTCAGTGGAGCTGATAAAATGGACAGTGAGTGTAGATGGTTTTAATGAAGTGGTTGGAACATGGATTTATATGAAATGCTTAGCCTTTACATTTCTTACCATAATACCAAATACATACTGTACAAAAAACATGTAGGCATCTGTTAGCTGTCCTGTCTGAATTTGTTAAATTGTCAAGCACTGTAATGTAATTACATTCTGTAACCTAATCCAAATGAAAGGTGCTGTTTATAGAAAAAAAAAGCCCTAAAGCATGACCCTGTTCTGCTAGAGAGGGAAATAATATGTATTTCTAAATGTCAAGGACTTGTTACAGAATAGTCATGTAAGATATTATATGAAAATCAAGTTTTGAAAGAACAGGCCAGCCTATATTTGGAAACCATATATATTATGGTATGGTATATTATAGGTTTGATATGATCTGTTAAGAGTAGCTATGTACTGTAAATAAATTACAATGAACAGTTTTCCACTAACAGTGCTATAGGAACCGTAGAAAACTACAGTCATGTGGCAAATTTTAGACATTGCCTGGTTAAATAACACACTCAGAAAAAAGGTACTGATTCACTGGGTCAGTACGTTTCACGTCACTGGGGTGGAACCCTGAAGGGTACGTCTTCAGTACCTTCCAATTATAAAACTTAACTGTTTCAGATTATGTTGTACATACCTCTACATTTATTTTACTGTTAAGTCCAGTTAACGATACAAATCTGCTCCTTTCTGATGGAAAAGTGAATGTAGTGAAGCTTTAGTATACACAGCTGGACCTTAAGGACCATGCTTGACCTTTACATCTACATTAACATTGTTGGTACACTGGGGGACATAAAATGTACCATTGTTACAGAAACATAATATATCAGTGGCCGATATATTATTTGATCAGTGTGAAAGCTTTTTTTTTGTTATCAGCCCCCATATTAAAATTATGGTTGAAATCCCTCCCAATGTTGTGTCCTGTTGTACAATAGGAAATGTCCTTCTAGACTTCACAGAGCCCTCAGTTGGCCATTCTGTGACTACCTGTAATGGCTGGGGATGTAACATAGCATTAATGTTTCATTACATTATTTACATTAAATTTATTTGCTTCACTTTTCAGAAAATTCCATATCAGTGTATCTATAGACTACTTTTTTCTGATAATACATATGTTTTATTGTTTTTTAAATTGAAAATAAATGAAAACATACTGTACAGAGAACAAATGTCTGTACGTTTTAATGCACAGCTTATTTACCAGATTTACCATTTTTGTATAAAAATCAAACTTAAAATGTGACTTTTGTAAAAGTTATAACTTTATAAAGCCAAGCATGTCATATTTGATACATAGTTGAATTTTTAAAAATTTTCATCGGCAGTGTGATAATTAAATGATAAATTATATTACAATATTTATCATAATGAAAATTATATCAATGAATTAAATAAATAAATAAGAAAAACCTGATGTATCAAATTTGATACATGTCCCTCTGGATGATCCAGAGTGTACATGCAGATTTGAAATGTTTGAAATGACTTAAGTAATCATTTAAAGGAAATGTTTTTGCTTGTGCAAACCACATGGTGTGAGCAATAGATTCTGGATGTATCAAATATAATACAAAGCATATATATATATATATATATATATATAATTTTTTTTTTTTTTTACAGTATAAATATATACTATATAATATATGTATGTATGTATATATATTTTTGCAATTGTTCAAAAGGTAAAATAAAGATTGCCATTTGAAGGATTTGGAGTTTTCTGGCAATCTTTTGATGTTTCAGGCTTCAATTATTATAAATTAAAGGTTAATTATTTTCTGTTTAAATTTGGTCAATGTGTTAAATTCAGTAAATCAACAGAAATTGTGCAATAATGTTACATTCGTTCTCTGTTGAGGATGTTTTAACACATTTTTACTTCAACACAACTTGTCATTAAGCAGGGGTGCACTAACTTTTGCACAGTCTGTCCTTGTCATTTGTTAACTGTTGCTGTTTGTTTGTCAGTGTCTTGCTGCTTGGTGTCTGCATTTATTATGCTGTTTTTGTTCCTAGATGTTAGGGGGAATACCCTGGCAGGTCTATTTTCAACGGGTTCTTTCTGCCTCTTCAGCTACCTACGCTCAAGTCCTCTCCTTCCTGGCTGCCTTTGGCTGCATTGTCATGGCCATTCCCTCCGTCCTGATAGGAGCCATTGGCGCCTCCACAGGTGAGCTCAAATATTAGGACCTTCATTATGGTCTGTAGGATCTGTATGTAGGATCTGTATGTTAGTTTTTGTATAATAAGCTTTGACTCAACAGCTGGTTTTTAGTTTAGTGTAGAGTCTAAGGCAGCTTCCTCCAGAATGTTTTCCATTTGGATCTTTAGGCTTCTTAACTACATTCCTCTAGTTGTATCCATCCATCTGGTTGCCAGTTGTCCTCTTCCTCTTTTCAATCAATCAATCAATCAAATTTTATTTATAAAGCGCTTTTTACAACTGATGTCACAAAGCAGCTTTACAGGGTTAGTAATAACAGACATCAAATCATTAATCCCTAATCCCCGGTGAGCAAGCCAACGGTGACAGTGGCAAGGAAAAACTCCCTCAGAGTCTTTTACCTTTACCTTTTAGTGAACTATAGTTCTTTCATGTAATGTGTCTAAATTACGAAAGCTTCAGTTTGGTTTCTGAACTTTTTGTGAGAGGCGAGGTTTTTACTCTCTTTACTCTCATAAAGCAAAAACAAAGGTGGTCTTTAAAGGACGGTTCCTTTCCAAACCGGCAGTCCAGTTTTTATATTTACATCAACCCGTACCTGGTTTGGTTCATCAGTAATTATTTTAAATCAATTGTGCTGCTGATGGAAGATAACAAATCTATGTGATGGCTGAGGAGCATCGAGGAGAACATCTGGAACCGAAGGTTGTTCTTCATGTTCAAGATCAGCAGCTTTTTTAAAAATGTGATGCATTCCTTAATTTTAATTTTATTTATCTTTATGAGTCTACAGATATATACAAACATACTTATAGCCAGTATAAATGGTTTTAAACAGTGCTCTTATGTGCCAGTACTGTATTTACTGAAGGTGATGAGCAGAAGACTTCCTTTGAGAATTTTTTGACTTAGTTGAACAACTTTTTTATCAAAGCAGTTTTTCATGTTATAGTACATTTTATATGTGAACTAAGAAAATAAGATGGTTTAAGACTACTGTCAAGAGGAAAAGAACAATCTTAGCAGGTAAATCTAGTGGAAGTAGATCATATTTCTCATTTCAGATCATTTTAAAAGATCATTTTACTTAGTAAAAGGCTTAATAATGACAGATGTCTCAGTACATTAGATATTTAGTCTACATTTACGCAGGTTTTACTTTCTATCTTTTTTTTTTTTTGCGGTGAAGAGCATATAATCAGTCACTTTAGTAGACTTTACTCCATTCCTGTGCTTGAATTAAGCCTTTTTTGCAAGCTTGCAAGCTTCCTTCACGTACAAATTGATCATTTAACAAAGTCAGTCAGATGAATACAGTACTGCTACCTCTGTAGGCACTAAACCTTCTTTCCTGCTTAATTTCTGAAACAGCACTCGACCATGAGTGCACTGATGATTATGCGCCAGCTGCTAAACCTCACATGGGAAAACGTCTGACTGCTACTGTCTAATTTTTCTGAGATGCGCTCTCATGACAGGGAGGTCCTTCCCCTGCCTGTATTGACCAGGGGTGGTGGCCATGTTGCCGTCAGATCTCTAAAGAAATGTGTAAATAACAACAGCTGGTCTCCCTCATTCATTATTGAGGACTTATCCGTTTAACGATGTGAACCCTGTAAATATTACATCTGAGGCATGCGCTGAGGAATCAGATTTAATCTACTGATTTTCACCATCAAAGACACAGCAAGGAACTGATGCTTCACCTATTAGAAAACACAGCTGCTACTAGACTCTGAATTAGAAGAGCGTGAGATGTGGCTCCACACATTATTTGACTATATGGGTAGAAATGCGTCATTACATTACAGTTGTGGTTGATTTTGGAAGTATTGCTAATGACTGAATTTGAGGTTTGAAACATATTCTGAAGTCAACCAGTGTCAGTCCATACTCAGCCATTTGTTTGCGTAGTTCTTACTGACGTAGATATTAATTTAATTACTTATTAGAAGAAACATGGACAGTACAATGTATATCAGTGTAAATGTCATAGAAATGATGCTAATCTCTATTCCTGCAGACTGGAATCAGACGACCTACGGCCCTGTACCTCCCATGATGAAGGATGAGTCAGAAATGATCCTTCCAATCGTGTTGCAGCACCTCTGCCCACCCTACGTCTCCTTTTTTGGATTGGGGGCGGTGTCTGCTGCGGTGATGTCATCTGCTGACTCATCTATCCTTTCAGCCAGTTCCATGTTCGCCAGGAACATCTACCAGCTAGCCTTCCGCCAATCGGTGAGCACCTGTCTGGTGTCACATACAACGTTACCGATAACCTTTGGCTGATTTCATAGATACACACATTCTGAACCGTAGACATTTTTGAAAAAAAAGTGCATTTATTTTATGTTATAATAAGCCTAGTAAAGCATTTAGCTGTTATATTATTTACATTGGGTTTCCCTTTGATTTCAACAAGTTTAAGCTCCATTCGTTTTGATGTCAATGACAAAAGCATGTCAGAAATGTAAACATTTTCAATTCATTTTCAATTGTAATGGACTTCTCCCAGCAAAACATCATTGCTTTACACTTTTTAATTTACTCATTTGAACCCTCTAGGCATCAGACAGCGAGATTGTGTGGGTCATGCGGATTACCATCTTTGTGTTTGGGGCTCTGGCCACAGCCATGGCCCTCCTGACAGGCACGGTTTATGGGCTTTGGTACCTGAGCTCGGACCTGGTGTACGTGATCATTTTCCCTCAGCTCCTCAGCGTCCTGTTTGTCAGGGGCACCAACACCTACGGCTCAGTTGCGGGCTACGTTTTTGGCCTGATCCTGCGCATCGGCGGTGGTGAGCCCTACCTCAAACTGCCACCTTTCATCTACTACCCTGGATGGTACATCAATGAGAAGGTCCACCATACCACTCAGGAGGTGGAGGAGCTGGTGGTGCAGAGGTTTCCTTTCAAAACGGTGTCCATGGTGGCATCATTCCTAGGCAACGTGGCCTTCTCCTACTTGTTCAAGTACCTGTTTGAAAGTGGAACTCTGTCGGCCAAGTACGACTTCCTGGACGCGGTGGTGGCCAAGCACAGCGCCGAGATCATGGACAGGACCACCCTAGTGAACAGGAACATCATCGGATTGAACGAGATGGCCCCGGTGCGGCCGAGGCTCAGCGTCACGCTGGCCAGTACCTTCAGTACCAGGAAGGATACCCTCACCGAAGAGGAAGAATCCAGCCCGGAGTCGCCAAGTCACGAAAACGAGTAAAATACATCAATAAATAAATAAATATACACTGCCTTTTCTCTTCAGATTGAGCTCAACAATGTGAAGGACAGTGCTCGTCCCAGAGACACAAGAAGGACATATTTAGCTCTTTTGCCATGTTGGATTTTCCATCACTGCTACACAACAAAAATAAGACGAGCAGGAACAATTATGGACAAAAATGGTGACCATTTACGTCAGTGGGATCCGGGTCTGTTTTGGGTTCTTCCGTTCGGAATAACTATACTTCAATATGGTATGTATAAAACCTGAACTTGCTGGTTTCCTTCTGGTTTGGGGGAAGAAGCATAGATACTGTGACTACACACTATACATGGTGAGGTAATAGCAATATTCATCTCTCTGAACCATATACCAGGTCAGGGTTTATTTGAAAATAAATAAATAAATATGCTGTGTATCAGAATAGAACCTTAAGGAATATGTACCTAAAGCCAGACACCCATGTTAGATATTAGTGCAGCACATCTTATTGTTCTGTCATAAAAGTGTGGAGAAAATTTTTTAGTAAATAGCGTAGTTTCAATTCACTTGAAGTCACTGCTAAAAGGCATAACTGTGAGATAACTGCACATGCAGCGTAGGTCTACATATGTTTTATTTAGTGCAATATAAAAGCAAATTTGAGAACAGGCTGGGGAACACAATGTTGCAACTGCCTTAACTAGCTGCATTAAGCAAAGGAGAGATGATGCTGAATTTGAAACAATGCGCCCTATACTGGGCAGGAGCCAATGCCATAGTGCACTACTCAGAGCTGTTTCAAATTCAGCATAATATTATGCAAACAGCTCAGCCGTCACTTTGTCGGGAACTTGAAAATGAATGTAGCTGCTAACCTGATGTTATACTCGTAAGGGATCTGTACTGTGTCGCTGTGATCTGCAAACTCGTAAATGTCGCAAGAAGCTAAGAGTCCATATATGTGTTTATTTGTCTTACAGAATATTTTTCTGTGTGTGTGATGTGTATATTTATATTTATATCTATATAAAAAACGTACAAATGCATATCGTCATTTTAATGTGCTGGTAGAGTTCATTAGGTTTGGTGAGAAGCAGCTTTAGGCCAACAAATCTCTATTTATTTATTTATTTACTTATTTATTTATTTACATATTTATTATGGCCTAAAAATGACTATAAATGTAGAGCAAAGCAACGTCAATAAATTCTATTATTGAAACATTTAGTGATTTTGTCTTGTGTCCAGTGTGCTACATGGCCCTATTCTTAATCAACAGGTGTATAATGAATTTTGAGAATCAATTCTAACCGTGTTATACATTTTACATTTATATATGATAGTTATTTCGCCATTACAAGAGAGCCGCAGCAGCTAGCTTGGCTGCCGCAATACGGGACAGGATTGATGGTTTAACTCACTTTCCCTCTATCCTCCATCACCAAAGTCACAACCGAGTGGGGGGAAGTGGTGGAGACAAAAAAAAAGTGGCTCTAAAAATAGCCTCTACGTTATTTAGATCACGCTAAGTGCTCGGCCAGTCTTGGCAGGGGTGGAGTGTAAGGCGGAGTGTGTTGGGGGGTGGGGGGCAGTAAGAGCAGAGTGGGCGGCGGGGTGGTGGGATGGGTTGGGCCTTTTATGCGTCCCTTTTCTTCCACTGCGACAGTTCCCTGAGGCTGGTGAGGTTGGGGGTTGGTAATGGCAATGGTGATGGTGATGACGAAGGCGAAACCGCCCCACCCTCTCTTCTCCTGCGTCCCTTGCCTGTCCTCCATCATGTCCTTGCCGTCCGAAAGTTTAATCCAATTAAGTCTTTGTGGCAGGAGATGCCAAAGATTCCATTCACTAAGAACAACACAGTGCACTCGGCCTGATTAATAACCAACAAAAAAACATTGAAAACTTCAGCTCCAAAGCCGAGCCGATTTAGGGCCGTCCAGCTGCGGGGGCGTTTTTCGTCACAATCACAAATAGCACCTGGAAGCCACTCGTACACTAACAGAGTTCAACACGGACAGCTCAACTGGAAGTTAAGGCAGAAGTACAGAGGTATACACCATATACTAGTGCAAAGCTCCAAAACACTAAAATATGGTGAAATAATTAATCTTTTCATATTTTAACAAATTAAACTGTCTTATTTAATTACATATAAAATGACATTTTCAAGTTGTTTTTCTTTTAATGTTGATACTATTTGAATAGTTATTTATTAAAACTCTAAATGAAATATTCTTAAATATTTGAGATTCTAGATTTCTCATTTTCATGAGCTGATCAACATAAAAACACATGTAATGAATGAAATATAATACAAGAATTAAATTAGGAACAAAAATGTGAATTATAAATTTTTTTAATTTTTTAATGTGACACTATATAACAGCTATCTAATAAAATGTTAGATTATTCTCATCATTAATATTTTTAGTAATTTTAATGATTAGTAATTTTAAGATTCTTGTTCACCATATAGAATTTCTTCATCCTGTCTTCAGGCTTTTTAATGGTTCATGATTTCTCTAATTCTATCCATCCATTATTGCTGGTCACCTTCCTTTTTTACCTTCAAATGTTCTTAAGTATGTCAGATTTTTTTCTCTGGTTTTTCTTATAATGTGTCCAAAACAATGTGTCCAGTTTAGTTATCTGGACTTTGAATCAGAGGTCCATTTCAGAATTAAAATCATTTATTTTTTCCAAATATTTTGAGCGTCCCTGATGTTCGGCTCACCTTGTATCTTATACAGTGCCACATCAAAAATGTAATGTCATGAATATTCATTACATGTAAAGTGACATATTTCAAGCCTTTTTTGTTATATAGTGTAGTATATAATATATATCATTATAAAGTTTTTATAGCAATTCTATACTTGTAACACTGACGGGTGGATGAGGGGGTTAAAGCAGGAAAGAGGAAGCAGCCGTGGGAATCCAAGATATAAGCTTTTTATTGACAGACGAAACACAAGATGACATGACACAAATGTTGATACATTCAATGACCAACAACAAGCTGACGCACAGGGGGAGTTTAAGTAACAGTGAATCACACTGGGATGAACAACTGGGGGTGAGAGATAATACAAAACAGGCGATACTCATAAGGGAGATAATTAAGTTAAATGTATTTGTTACTGTGCCTTTAAGACTGATTACACTCCTTATAACTTCACTGTGAATGGGCCGGGGTAACTTGCTCTAGCGTCACAGGTCATTCTAAATATTTCAGATAATTGTAAATATTACTAAATAGTTCTAATTATAGAGGAGTGTGTTGGCAGAAATTATGATATATTGCAATTTTTCGTTTTATTTAACAGCTGCCATGTAGTACAACACTTTTCTGATCAAGTGTGTGAAATCGGTGATATTTAAAATGCTAGGCCCATTAAATTATAGACATTTTCTTGTGAAAGTAGGGCTCTATTTACAACAATATATCTTAGTATATTGACAGTGGTGATATGTATCATTTTATAATTCAATATTTGTGTTGTATTGTGTTACAGTAAGAACGGCAATATATTGCCATTTTTAAAATCATATTTAAGAAAGCTATCAGTGGTGCACCCTTACAAGATATTGGAGTGGAAGAGTCTAATGGCTGAATTATAACACCGCCCTCTAGAGGTCACTGGTTTAAACCCAAGGATATCAATTAAAAATCAAGAGTGTTATTAAAGAATTGATACAGTATTCAAGTTTATTGATATTTTCTTACACCACCAAAATAGCAAAGAAAATGCCCTTCAGGGACAATTTTTTGGCATTCAGATGTACCTGGTTGGTCTATATCACCAATGGTTTAAACTCTGACCTTTATAGCTGCCTGTATATACAAACATCGCTTACGTGATCTACATTTCTTGTCACGTCTTGGCCTGAATGACTCAGCCTATTAATGCAATGCTGCTGGTTCTCAAATGTGAAATATGTAACTTACGATTCAATCAGCTCAGAGACAGAGAGAGGGGACATGTGTCGTGTTTTATGGGCTAATCAATCAACTCTTCTACAACAACAGGGTTAACAGTCTTGGCTCTACGTCTGATCTGATAGCAGCTGGCTCAGGCATCTTTGCTTTGGCTAATTCCGGATACTCTGTACTTGTACACTGGGTTAAAAAGGTCTTACTTTCCCAAGGAAAAGGTATATTATTTGATTTAGTGGTTGCCATTTTTAATACTAAAAATGTAAGCAAGCAAAAGCAATATAATCTCAGAGCCCTGAGGAACATTACATTTAAATGGTTTCTCGAAGTGAATGGCATTTTCTTAATATGTGCCATTTCAATTACAGGTGCCCGTACTCCCCTATGTGCTGTAATAGACCAGAGTGGAAGGCCATCTGTGGCACCATCCCATTCACTGTGTTAGCATTAAGATAATAGCAACGTCTTCATGCATCTGTCAAGAACGCCATCAGTCTTATCAAAGCAGGCAGCTTAATCAGATCAGGCTCTCATTAAACCTGGTTCAGTAATTGGGCATGCTGGGAAATGTAGTCGTGAGCCTTTCCAGAAGACGCGAGGTATAATGTGATCAGAGCGATAACTCCAGATGGAGCGCAGGCTTGCATATGAGCCATGAATGTTGTGGAAAAAGACTTAGCTCAACACAAATTTTAATGTATTTATTAGTCCTGCGGCTTACCGCAATTCTTCCTATAATGTAAGCATGAATTTAGTTATCATGGAAACATGCGGTGGTGCTTGAAAGTTTGTGAACCCTTTAGAATTTTGTATATTTCTGCATAATTGACATAAAACATTATCAGATTGTCACACAAGTCCTAAAAGTAGATGAAGAGAACCTAGTTAAACAAATGAGACAAAAATGTTATTCTTGCTCATTTATTTATTGAGGAAAATGATCCAATATGACATATTTGTGAGAGGTAAAAGTATGTGAACCTCTAGGATTAGCAGTTAGTTTGAAGGTGAAATTACAGTCAGGTGTTTTCAAACAATGGGATTACAATCAGGTGTGAGTGGGAACCATGTTTTATTTAAAGAACAAGGATCTATCAAAGTCTGCTCTTTACAACACATTTGTGGAAGTGTAGAAGTGTATCATGGCATGAACAAAGGAGATTTCTGAGGACCTCAGAAAAAGAGTTGTTGATGTTCTTCAGGCTGGAAAAGGTTACAAAACCATCTCTAAAGAGTTTGGTCTCAACCAATCCACAGTCAGACAGACCAGACAGAAATTCAAGACCATTGTTACTAGGGTTACGGGTACAGATAAAGCATTTTTACAAGTAACGAGCATGATACGAGTAAAACTCGTCAATACCCATGCTCGTGCTGAAGGAAAATCCTCATTGGGTAACTGACTGTCTTCACGATCTGTGATTGGCCAGTCGCACAGCGCGCCCGCCCCTCCCTACACGGACACGTCTTTGCAGCTATTGCTCTCACTCCCTCTCACACAGTCACTGTCTCTCTCTCACACACACACACACACCTTAATAAACATTGTTTAACTTTGTGTGGAAAAAAATGCCAAGAATGTTAGGCAGTAAAAATAAATAAATCAGTTTGATCATAAAATTAAAATAAAAAGTTGTGTTGAGTATGACAACTCTTGTTCACGCATACTTAGTAGTTCATAATTTCCTACTGCATGAGTTGTATTCATTCATGCACTTAAAAATATTAATGTTCTGAGTTTATAAAAACACTTGTTCTGTAAATAGTTTTCAAATAAACAATACATATAGCAACTTCTTATCAATCCATATCAATTTCAGACTTAAAATAATGTACTGATTTAAGCCCCACCCACTTCCGGTTAAACCACGCCCAAATCCGGTTTAGGTCCCGCCCACTCTGAGTACAGATACAGATACAGATAATTTAGATGGTTGAACAGATACAGATACAGATAGTGGTGTACTCACTCATCCCTATTTGTTACCCTCCCCAGGAGTGGCCGACCAACCAAGATCACTCGAAGAGCAAGGCGTGTAATAGTCAGGGAGGTCAAAAAGGACCCCAGGGTAACTTCTAAGCAACTGAAGGCCTCTCTCACATTGGCTAATGTTAATGTTCATGAATCCACCATCAGGAGAACACTGAACAACAGTGGTGTGCATGACAGGGTTGCAAGAAGAAGAATAAATTGGATTGAAGATAAATTGAAATTTCCTGAATAAAGTAAAACCATTACAATAAATGGTCTTATACATTACATTACAATACATTAAATGTTTTATAAATAAGCTTTCAATATTTTCAAAATGAGAAATATTACATATTTAGAATAGATTTAAGATGGTTTCACAAAGATATTTTTGCAGAACTTATGAGTTCACCTTAGAAAATCAACAATATGTGCGCTCTTAGGAAACAAGTGAGGGCCTGGTTCTGTCCCACAATTATTACTTCCACTGGCCCACATGCAGCTAGCTGTTGAATGATGGTCATGAATGTGCCTGAAAGTGTGATGGAACACAGCCTCCCTTCAGTCTAAATTAAATCACCACTTTAAAATGATATAGCTGACTGGCTAGATAAATGTAAAATTTATGTAGCCAAAAATTATAGCAATATATTAAGATAAAGTTTTTAATAAAACAATTTAAATAAATAAATGTTAAAACTTACATATTTTCTTACCAGCTTAAAATATGTGTAATTATAAGTTAAATAGTATAATAAGTACAACATTCTCACCATTTCATGTCTTTTCATATACAAATAACATGGAAATAAACCAAGCCAGTAATTGTCAATACTAGCCATTGTACACTGTGTTCTTCAGGCATTTATAGTAATGAACTGTAGTCTCAGCTTTGGCTTCTAGGTATAAAAGAATGGCAGGTTGGCTGTTAACCATCTGAGCAACATGATTCATTTTCTCCACATCCCGTCAACCCTTTTCGGCCTCTCCTTTCTCCCTAGATCTCAAAGCCTTCGGGGCTGCCGCACCCAGCAGACTTTTTTTTTTTTTTTTTTTTTACACTCGCTTTCTCTTTTTCTCACTGACAGCAGGGTCATGTCACGGCTGCCATCATGGCACCAGGGTCTGCAGACGTTTTTTTCCCCTTTTTTCTTTTTTTTGACGTTAGAGGGCCTCACCCAGAGATCCCATCAGCATCATGGCCGAGCTGTCATGGAGCCATGGTTCCGTTCTGTGGCAGCTAATTCAAAAGAGCAGCCACTCATTCAGGTAAGGTGGCCATTCCTCTTCAGCCTGTTACACAATACAGTCATAGACTGTCACATGAATGCCTTCATAAAAATGTTCCTTTTCGCCATATGTCAGTGTCAGTGATAACTTATAATAAACAGTACTTTAACTGGAGGGACTTTGGTTTATTATCTGGATGGGAAACGGCAAAAATATCACAATAGCATAAATTTCCACCATACACAAATAATTTAATTAAAAAAGGTCAATTGTCATATTTTATATTCATTACATGTATAGTGACATTCTCAGCCTGTTTGTTTTAAAGTTGATACTGTTTGAATAGAAATTTACTCAACTTAATTTGAAATTAAATATTCTAATGTGTGGTTCTGATTTTCATGAGCTATAAGCCAGACTGATCAACAGTAAAATAAAATGGAATATATAATGAATATAAAATATATGACTGTTTACCTTTTATAAATAAATTACTAACACAAATGAACTTTTTTATGATTTTCAAATTTTTTGATGTTGCACTGTATTCTCACAATATTTTTTTTTTTTTTTTTGATAAAATGCTAGATACCAGCTCACCAAATTAGCATCAAATTTACATTCATAGGGTATGGGAAATTATGAATACATATATATTTTTTAATTTATGAGTTGAAAAAAAAATATTAAAGTGTTAAGCTTATTTGACAATCCAGCAAATTGTATATCCAGTACAAGTCAAATGTTTGGAAACATATTTTTTAATTGTTTTTCTTACATTGTAAATGAATACTGAAGTCATCCAGACTATGAAGGAGCACATAAGAAATCATGTAATAAACTTAAAAGTGTTAAACAAAACAAAATATGTTTTAGATTTTAGATTCTTCAAAGTAGACACACAACTGATGTCTCAAACACATTAAGAGGCAAGAAATAGTACTGAACGTAAAGAACGGAGAATTACACAAACTCTGTAGTCA
>BRDA01010755.1:0-17653 GCA_036984385.1 Crenuchus spilurus
ATAAAATATTGACATTTGCCATCTCCACATCATTGCATTCAGTTTTTATTCCCAATTTGTTTAGTGTCCCAACTTTTTTGGAATCTGGTTTGTACATAATAGTTATTGATTAACAAGTCTTAAGATTTAAAACTTAACAATAAGCCTTCAGTGAACCAAGAAAAGTAACCTGGTTGAGAAGTATTCAGCAGCTCATGGAGTTGCCAAGATGAGCCAAGATGTCATATTTAACCATATTACAGGACAACATGCCAGGAACCAGGCTGCCACTAGCATGCCAAGTGCCCCACATCTACCAGACTCCTGCCAGGACTGACCCCCTATCCCTTTCCATTACCTTGGTACTGGGCACTAAATCCTTTCCGCCGATGGTTGCTGTCAGACGTGAAGTGCAGCCGCAGCCAGTTCTTGCTACTGATGACAGGAGACGGCAGATTCATGCCAGTGAGCCTTCAGAGAGAAGAAAAAAATAAAATAAACATTCTCATTTCAGTGCTGTGGAATCTAATGCTCCACTGAAAAGGCCAACAGAAATCAAATATACGGTCAGGCGTGGAGAAACAAATTGAATAGTAAATTTGCACAGCACTGCATTTTCATCATTACAAACTGAGATTAATTAGGTACTAGAGTTTTGACAAAGTTTGAAATACGACAATTGAAAAAGCTATTTGGAGTTTAAAATTACAAGTGGCCATTGTAAAGGCTGGGGAGGGCGAGCTTTCCAAAAATGCTTTGGGACAATATCCACTTCTGGTCTGTAGGTAACTTTAAATGTTAATACTAATGTTATTTGTTTTGGAACACCAACTCATATCAAGGTACAAGTATAAAGCTCCATCACTCCAGAGATTGGCTGGAAAAGTGTAATGGGTAAAACTAGTAGAAGACTGTGATTTAATCCTGGGTAACACAATACTATATACTAAACCTTGGGTATGTAGTAGTAGTAATAATAGTAATAGTAGTAATACAACACTGAAGGGCCTATGATTCACTATTTATTCAAATCTGGACAACAGAAGTCCTGTGATCTAAATTTTCTTACCTACATAGTTTCAAGTGACAAGAAAGACATGGTCTAATACCTTCTTTCTGATAAAATAAGTTATATGTAAGTTATAGCCATTTGACTAGGGTTGTCCAACCCTTTGCACAACTGCACATGCAAACAGAGATAGATTAATGCACAGACTACCCAAGGATGCAGCCTAGCCCCAGTCCTCCACATACAGTAATTAAGGCCAGAATTTTTTATGATTACTAATATATGGGCTATAATAGACTATTAGACACTTAAAAATAAATAAATAAATAATATTTTTACCAATTTTCTCCCCTTCCCAATTTGGTAGTAGTCAATTAACACATCCCATCCACTAGGGGGCTCTCCCCATCACTTTGCAATGTCCCAGACTCTAGGAGGGTGAAGACATGCTGCGTGTGATGCAGCCACCAGCTCTTTTCAAACTACACCATCACTGGGGAGTCAACATGCTCGGAGGAAAGTGCAGGATTCCCAGCTCTGAATGGACCAATCAGTAGATGCCTGAGTCAGTGGACATTGTGTGAGTGATAGGGAGAGAGAGTGCCATCTACCCACCCAGAGACAGCATGGCCAATTTTTGCTCTCTTGGGCTCCGGCTGTTGGCAAATAGCATGACCGGGACTCAAACTCGCAATCCTCTGGTCATAATGTCAGTGTCTTAGCCTTTGTCATATTAAGCACTGCTGTCAACTATCATTGAAAACTGTTATCTTGAAACTCTGTAAGTTTTGGTTTGATGTTGATAGATCACAAAAGAGAGATATGATCATTTAAATGTAACATAAACATCACATTTACATGTTCATAAAAGTAGCAAGACTGACATATTTCAAGCTTTTTTTGTTTTAATGTTGATCAGTATGGCTTACAGCCCAGTAAGCATAGTAATATCATGGTCAGCGATCCTGTTAGTAGCAGTTTTGTATAGTCCTGCACAAGTGGACCAACACCAGTTGTCATGGCACCCTAACCATCACAAACTGCAGAAACTTCACACTGGACTTCAGACATCATTTATTCTGTGTCTCTCCGCTCTTCCTCCAGACTCCCGTGCTGTGATTTGCAACATTTCTGTGTTTAATTAGACCACAATTCCTGTTAATTATGTAAGTCTTGAGCAGGAAGGCAAATTAAAAGTTATGACTGCAAGTTGCATAAATATGTTCAGTTTTGAAACAAACACATTCATTTTTATCCAGCTCCTAATTACTACGCTTCTTGTCAACATTTGTGTGCTGCTTTCATTGCTTCAGTTCACAGCAGAGTAGCAGTAATCTGCACAGCGAGATGTGGACATTAAAGGGTTTCACGCTTTGCTTGAGTTTAAAGGAACTTCAGTGTTCAGTGAGATCACTGAGCATGGATCAGTTCTCAGGTAGGAGAGAGTTTGATTTGGCTAAAAAAGCTTGCATTTTTGAATACTTTTGATTTTGTTTTTATATACCACATTAAAAATGTCTACCATGCCAATGTTTGCTACTAGTGCAACACTTACACACCACCACCACACCAGTGTCACTGCAGTGCTGAGAATGATTCACCACCCAAATAATACTTGCGCTGTGGGGGTCCTGACCATTGAAGAACAGTGTGAAATGAGGTTAACAATGTACGCAGAGAAACAGATGGACTACAGTATGTAATAGTGCTACAAAGTGCACCTAAATGCTCAGTGGAGCTGATAAAATTGACAATGAATGTAAATACAAGGTATGTGTACCTAATGAAGTGGCCACTGAGTGTATTTACACTTACTGTACGTAATGTATCAACATTCTGGATCAACCAAAATAAATAAATAAATAAATAAATAAATAATAATAAAAATAATAATAATAATAATAATAATAATAATAATAATAATGTTTTAAATACTCAATGAACCATTTAAAAAATTTTAAATGCTACCATATGATGGTAAAATGTAAGATCAAATGAAGATATATTCATTTATTTACAACAAAAAGTTCCTAATTATTGTCAGGTTCCTTTATTGTCCACCTGTTGGCAGTGTCTGATTGCATTTCGCCCCTCCAACCTCTGAACTTTTATGGACTTGCAAATATGATTTTTATATCAAATTTTAATTATCATATCTCTGTTTTCACTTGGTCTATCAACATCAAACAAAAACTAGCACAGAGTTCTATCCCAGCACGGTGGACTGAAGTTAATGCAACGCTCAACAAGACTTTCTTTACATTCTGTGGCTTCTTGAACCAGATACACAATTTGATCATCATAATTAGTCATTATTATGGGTTAATAGAGGGGAAATCAGTATAGCTACTCAGAAATCCTTCCTGCACATTTTAAACATTTTCTCTCCTTTGCTAGAACATCAGATATGTAAACCTGAGCTTGTACAAAACAAACATTCATCTGGAGGTCAAGGTAACAAGTTCAACAAGAGATGGTCACAGCAACAGTCTGAAACTCCAGGATGTTTGTGAGGTGTCCGTATTAAAGTAGTGAATAATGGTCCCCACACTGCTACATTAAATTGTTTCCCACTACACCACCTAACCAGAATAATTCAGTTTAAGAATATTAATTCTGATTTAGAGTGCTAGCATACATTACAACAGACCTTTTATTTAAGACTGGTCTTTTTATAGAAAATGAACAAAAATAGCCCGTTCTGATTCTATGGGCTTTTATTCATTTATCCAATAGAACAGGAACACTCTGGTTATTCAGCTCTCATCCACTCTGCTCTGGTCTGTGTGTCATCTCTGTAACGTAATGTGTTGGTAAGACCAGGTTAGAGAACAGTGAAGTCTGGCATTAAGCCACGGTGACTTGCAATTAACGGAGGGTGCTGTTCCAGGCCCCTCCATTTCTTTTCAGGAAAGTGAAGTTCAGCGGAGCATGAAAACCAGTCCACGCTCAAGAGGCACAGGAGGTAAGAGAGTGAAAAAAGAGAGAAAAAAGTGCACTTTTATGAGAGCAAAGCTTCAGGGAGAGTAAACCTGTGGCAGTAAGCTCAAATCTGTTTGAAGATGCTGCAGCAAAAAGAGAGTTGAAATAGAAGAAAAGGCAGAAAAAAGCTGGAAGAAACTTAGAGGTATGAAAAAAAGAAAGGATGGCTGATATGGGAACATATAACATTGTGATAGTTGAAGTCACAGTTGTAATGCACATTTTTCAATATATTACCAGTGTCCAAAAAACATCTATCACCAAAATGGAAATGTTACAGGAGATGGACAAAACATTCTTGGGAGAGTTCTCAAAGTGTCTTATTATAGGAAATGAATAGTCAAGGTGGAGGTGAAGTGCTCTATGACATGAAGCAGACTGGAGATTCCACCAAATTCATTTATCTGGTTTAACAGCACACCTTGAAAATCATTATGCTAGATTCAAATATTTGCCAATGTGATGGCACACAACGGAATTTGACCTCCACATTTAACATTTACATTTACAGCATTTAACCCATCCATACAGTGAAACACACACACTAGTGAACACACTAGAACATGTGCCCGAGGCAGTGAGCAGCCCTATCTGCAGTGCCTTGCATGAAGCAGTTGTGGGTTAGGTGACTTGCTCAAGCACACTTCAGTCATGACCTGTCCGTGGATCAAACTGGCGACCTTTCAGTCACAAGACCAGATCCATAACCACCAGACCACGGCTGCACCAATGCTGTCTATATCCCAGTTACCACATTTAGTAGGGGTGTAAAAAATAACTGATTTGAATCGGAGGTCCGGTTTTGACTTAAACGATGTGAATACATCGGTACATGGACCCCTGAATCAGTCTATTTGTAGCATAAACCGGCCGATGGCCAGATTAAATAACTGTCAATCGATTTGGTGTTACTGATGTGCGCTGGACCAGTTTGCAGCTGAGTTTGAAGCAGTCAGGATGAGAATCAGTACCTCCAAATCTGAGACCATGGTACTCAGCCGGGAAAAGGTGGAGTGCTCTGTCCAGGTTGGGAGGGTGTCCTTGCCTCAAGTGGAGGAGTTTAAGTTTCTTGGGGTCTTGTTCACGAGTGAGGGCAAGAAGGAGTGGGAGATCGACAGACAGATTGGTTCAGCATCCACAGTGATGCAGGCTCTGTGCCGGTCTGTTTTGGTGAAGAGAGAGTTAAGCCAGAAGGCAAAGCTCTCTGTTTACCGGTCCGTTTATGTTCAAACCCTCACCTATGGTCATGAACTTTGGGTAATGACCGAAAGAACGAGATCGCGAATACAGGTGGCCGAAATGAGCTTCCTTCATAAGGTGGCTGGGCTCTCTCTTAGAGATAGGCTGAAGAGTTTGGGCATCCGAGAAGGGCTCGGAGTAGAACCGCTGCTCCTCCACGTCGAGAGGAGCCAGTTGAGGTGGTTCGGGAACCTGGTAAGGATGCCTCCTGGGTGCCTCCTGGGTGAGGTGTTCCAGGCATGTCCAGATGGGAGGAGACCCCGGGGAAGACCTAGGACACGCTGGAGAGATTATATCTCTCAGCTGGCCTGGGAACACCTTGGAATCCTCCCATATGAGCTGGAAGAGGTGGCTGGGGAGAGGGATGTCTGGTCTTCTTTGCTTGGGTTGTTACCCCCGCGACCCAAACAATGGATAAGCGGAAGATGATGGATGGATGGATCTCGCCACAGTCAAGTTCGGCGTTTACATGAAGAACGGAAAACTAGACAAAACCGTTGCTGTTTGCAAAGAATGCAAAGTTGCTTTCAAGTACACTGGTATTACAACAAACCTCACCACTCATTTGGTGAGACGACATGACGAAAGTGGTGATGAGGACGCTAGCACCGCTAGCCCAAAGACACAGCAGGACAAACACACAGAAAAACAGGACTTCTTCCAGCCAAAACTCAACCACAACTCACCTAGAGCCAAAGTAATAACGGCTTCAATAACCCGGTTCAAGACTTAAGACCATACTGTGTGGTGGAGAATGAGGGCTTTTTATTTGAATTCTATTAATAGATTTGAATTCTATTAATCTACTTGAATGCAAGCAAAAACACATTTTTAGTATTAACTTATGTTGAATCAATGTAAAATTATATATTTTAAATAAGTAACTTGTATTATGTCCTACCCTATTATACTGAACCCAATTGTATCGAAATCGTACTGAATCGAATCGAACCAAATCGGTCCAATTTAAAATATATCGTTTCTGAATCGTATCGTACCGCATGAATCGAGATACGTATTGGATCATCATTTATTGGACAGATGCACACCCCTAACATTTAGTCATTTCTGTGTATTTATCTGTACAAAGAAAAAAAAAAAGAAGTAATCTAAACATCACAAAATTTCTGTTACTGGCTTTTTTTGTAACAGCTACTCTGTAACAATTTGTTGTAAATAAATGGCCTGTTTTCAACAGTACTCTCCTGTTATACACAAAAAACAGCACTGTACTGTAAAACAATTTGTGGCTATAAATTAACAGCCAGCTTTGACAGTATTATCCAGTTATACTTAAAAACAGTAATTTCCTGTAAATCTCATGCATTGTGATGTGACATGGAGCTGGTTTGGATGTAGCTGTATAAATACAGGATATAACTGTAATTTAGCTCTCTAAATACTAACAGCTCTCCTGTATTGATAAAAGCTGTAATTAACTGTACAATTACACCACAGTATGTACCGTTAATTTAACAGTAAGTTCCTGGCAACACTGCTTCCAGTTTTTTTACATTTATTTTTTTTTACGTGTACTCTATGACAGGTTGCCAGTCAATAGATATTTATTATGGTTGTTACCATTCAAAACTTTCCAGAGTACTGACAAATAACAGTGATTAAACTTGGACCAGACTAAATAAAGCAAGACTGGTTTAATAGGCTGACATCCAATCAGTTACTTCTTTCTATTGTGATTTATGTCCTTCATTATGAAATGCACTACACTGCTGGGCATTAAAATGAAAGAAAAACAATATCAATATCACGAACAATATCAATTTGTCTGATTGCTTATGATTTATGTCACACATGATCAGAAACACAGCTCCATCAGCTGGAGTGGAAGTGACTCTGGATGCATTTTTTGTACAATTCAGTGACATTCAATCTCTATATGTGCCTAAAGTTCAATCACAGAAGCTGCTGGTGGTCTCTGGTGAACCTCACGTCATGCAACCATGTCCCAAAAGGACTCCCATGAACACATATTGACTTCCATGGTATTACATGTGGTTGAGCATTGTTCTGCTAGAATATAGCACCAGAGGAACTGTGTAGATAAGGTTTCACCTCAGACTCCCTACACCTCAGTGATGTCTCGCTGGCTAGTCAATGTGTATGAGGTGTGAACAGGAATGGAGTACAATCTGCCCCCAAACCATAATGCCTGGTGCTGGAACATGACCTACTTATTCTCACAAGGCTCAGAAAAATTTTAATGGTCTGAAATACAGAACTGACAACACATATGATATAGTCAGAAATAATCAATGTAATGTAATCACATTATTTATTTTAATTGCCAAATAATGTTGCATTGGTTTATCTTATTTCACTCTGTTCTGTAATATCTATACTAACTAGCATATAATAACTATATATGTCCAATTTGGACCTGTAAATTATTATGAATTCAACCTGTGTTTAAGTATATCACAAGGATTATATCTAGCAATGTAATTGATGCTCAGTCTTTTTTCATTACCCTCAAACCTTGGACAAGATCACATTAAGTCTGCCTAAAGCTTTAATGAATAGAGAAATTTTAAATTTTTAACAAGCATACATTTAAATGAGATTATATTTGGACACCACTGGACATTAACTGGTTTTATTCCTATAGGAAACTTTGTGCTAATGATAATGATGAAGGTGATGATGGCATCCAGCACATTGAAGCTGATAAGCCAGCTTCTGCAGTGCTGGTTTTGATTTCTTTGCTACAGACATAAAAACGTCTATACAGACGCTTGACATAGATCCCACTGCATTGTTTTTTACTGATATAATCTTTAAGCAATTCCTCACTCTAGTGTTGGCTCGCATTGCACCCAAGTTTCAATGAGTTGACAGTCTATTAGGTACACATATATTAGATTATAAAAAGTAGGTGCACTTCATAGCTTTATAAATACTGACTATAGGTCATAATTTACTGTATAATTCAGACAACAGCTTCACAAAATTCAGGCAGTAACACTAACATGTAAAACCCCAGAAACACAGCAGTGTAAATGTTCCAAATATGCTCAGTGGTGGATATGACATGATAGTATAATGGTATAATGGTCCTGTAGTAGGATAGAAATAGAATAGAATAGAAACAATAGAAACACCTAAAACAATGTAATTTAGCCGAATGAAGGTAGTGAGGTAGTGGACCATCACTATATCATTACCTTTTCAGCCACTGGAGTGGTGTTCCTCAAGGTTATGTTTTTGGCCCCTTTAAGTTGTGAACATAACTATATCAGATTGTGTGTTTTAAATGTGTTTGATGTTTTATTGACTTCACTCACCTTGTCTTGACTCCAGACAAGTTATTTTAAGTTATTTTACTTTTTTAAAAAAGTTCTGGTAAAATACAAAACTGGTCTTTTCTTCTGGAAACTTATTGTGAATGCAGCATTCACATAAATGCTTACATATTTTGTACATATTCAAAAATAATTTTTGATTAGGTTACAAATAGTATTTCAGCAGGTAATCTGTAGTCTGCTGGAACACATTTTTAAAGCAAACCCTCTAAGACCCCCTCTAAGATGCTTCACCAGCCATGTAGACTTGATCCAAATATTTGAGGTGCAACAGCTTGATCTTACAGTTACGTGACCATAGTTATTCCCCACACAGTAAATCTGCCAGTGTTAAATTAACACTATTGGAGTTAAATTAACACTAACAGTGTTACATTTTGACACCTTCAGTGTTAATTTAACTCTAATAGTGTTGATTTAACACTGGCAGATTTACTGTGCAGCAACTCTTTTCTTACTGGTCAGTAGCACCAAATGATTCTTCAATACACATAATGAAGTTCAGGGAAGCCTTAAATAAAGAATCTGATGAATAACTAAAGAGCTGTAAAGGCTTCAAAGAGGAAAAAGTCTTTATTTTATTCAGATCATGCTGCAAATTTCATTCTACCTCAGTGAGGTCATGAGAACAAGCCCATCTGGATTTTGATGACTGCTGGCAATAACTGTTGAGAATGAAGTCCACAGATCAGATTATGAGACTATGAGTCTGCACTTTCCTCTTACTTCACCTTCCATTGTTGAGTTAAAACAATGTTGAGCAACAGAAAGCTGTGAATTTCTCCTTTAAATATTCTATTTCAACTGGAAAAATGTGCCTGACAGTTTGGGCAAAAGTCAACGTCTTGTCCACAAATGTTCTTGAGGCAAAACTGGTTTGGAGTTCTTTATAGCTTTGTACTGGAGCCTTGAGGCTAAAGCATCTTAAGTATCAGAAGACTCTACCTTACTATTCAGCATTGTGCAAACTGCATGTATAAATCATTACAAACATGGTTTGAACTGTATTGAATCTCAGATTTTATCCACTCTGGAGGAAAGCAGGAAGCTTTGGGACTATTTTTAGAAATGAGGCACAGGTAGAAAGGCAGTGAAGTAAACTGAAAGGTAACATGGGTCACATTCCATATTCTGATCCAACAGTTCAGTTAATCCAGTCTCTATCACCAAAACCCAGTTAAGTTAACCACAGTTAAATAAGGAAACATATAATTTCTACATGGATACTAACTGAAACATGGATATATGGATACTAGTTTGAAATGCAAAAGATTGGAAATTTGAGGTAGTAGATAAACTGGAAAACAGATACATTTTAGATACATTTCTGACATTTCATACGCTTTTGTTGTTTGGGTTACACAAATATAAAATGTGTACCTAAAAGAGCTGTTACAATACAATGTGGCAAAATACATTATGATGCAAAAAATGTGAAAATGTGCATCATATAGATGGACAATATCCTGTGCGTTCTGTTCATTATGCCATCTAACACAATTGCACTGTTTGAACATCATCAGAATCATCAAGAACTGATT
This sequence comes from Crenuchus spilurus, assembly GCA_036984385.1. Taxonomy (NCBI): domain Eukaryota; kingdom Metazoa; phylum Chordata; class Actinopteri; order Characiformes; family Crenuchidae; genus Crenuchus; species Crenuchus spilurus. The sequence goes on from BRDA01010755.1 coordinate 10,071, forward strand.
TAGGCCACACCACAACATCATAACTCATGCTCTCATATGCTACACTCTTTAGCTAAATTTAATTAAAGATGTACATTATGTTGCATCATTTACACATTAGAAATTTGCAAATAAAAGAAAAAAAGTTTAGGCTACTATGGCATATTTTGTTTATAATTTTAAATACCAAAGACCATCTTTTAATTGCTGTGGACTAAATATTATTATTATTATTATTATTATTATTATTATTATTATTATTATTATTATTATTATTATTATTTGTTTATAAAAATAAAAATGAATGTCTTTCATCATGTGCATTTACTCAAATTCTGTTTAAGATATTGTACAAAAATCAAACATCAGATCATGAACCTAGCATTGTGAATTAAATCATGATGTATCGCTACATCTTAATATCTAAATATCTTACAACAGAAAAGGATTTTATTAAAATAAGACACAGTCTGAATTCATAGAGGGAAGTTAGCTTTTATTTTGCTTATATTTTGATCTGATATGTGGACCAAATCAAGATTCCTATTGCTGTCACAGCTGGAAGAAACATGACCATATAAAATATACCAAACTGAACTGAATAAAGGCTTCTGCACAGGTACGTTTTGGATTAACAAGGTCCCAACAATGTAAATGTTCCTAAGGTCCAGTGGTGTAGTTTAAAGGTTCACTGCACTGACTTTCCATTTGAAAAGAGCAGATTTATATGTTTAATAGAACCTTTTTAAGCAGGAAATTAAATGTAACATTTTCTATTTTAACTACTATTTTACTATTCATTTGAAAATGCCATAAAATATATTCAAATAAGGTATGTACAGTATATACTGTCGTGAAACCTGTGAGACCCCTGAGCCCTGTCTCAGTCCTTTCCATGTGCTCGTTGTTTACGTTTTGCTATCTCTGCCCCCGTCACGTCATGCCCTGTCTCGTCATTGGCTGCACAACTGTAATACATTCATGCCCCCATCTGGACCTCGCCCATCTCCCTGTCTTTTTCCTGTCATGTGCCTGTGTTTTAGTCCTCCACATGTTCATCCTATGTCATATCTCCACCCCCTGTGATGTCACGTCATTATTCAGGTCTGCTCACTTGTTTGACTCAAATCACTGCTCCTATAAAGTCTCATCTTTGTGTCATAGTTGTCCGTCATTAAGTATGTACATATTCGTAAAGGTAATGAAGACCCTTGAGGATTCCACCCCAGTGACATGAAAGGTACTGACCCAGTGAGGGTCCAGTACCTTTTTATCTGAGTGTGCCATCACAGCCCACAACCAAAGGTAAAGCCACTTTCAAGCTTCACAGAAGCCATCACAACTAGGACACACATGTAAGACGTCCTTTCATTTTTCCTTTGGCACATGTTACCCCCCCACTCCCCCTAGAGAATACATGTGTCTGTATGGATCGGGCCTACATCCAACAATGACACAAAAGTTCAATGACGATAGGAACATATCTATCATGCCATGCAATGTGACACCAAAAAAAAAAAAAACACAGGATGGCCTTATTTCTCAACTAAATGACAAAACCTGACATGACAGCTCACTAGGCATCTGTCTGAGTGGCCCGTGCACTGGAAAACTGCTTCCCAAAAATCAATCAGCAAGTTTCTTGGAACGGGGAGGTGCTCCAGACACAAGTTTCAGAAGTGGCCACCTAACGGTCGTCAATCTTCTCCACCAAAGTCCCATTCCATTGTGTCCAAGCCAATCTCCATCAATGTCCTTAACTCGGGGGCACTAACATTCTAATGGCTTCCACCATAAAACAAAAACTTGGGATGGGGTGTAAAACATTAACATCAGAAAACATTAGCAAAGCAGCAAAAAGTGATTCAAGCTAATGATAATGTTGTTTAGCATACGATCTGCACAAAAAACACTAATGCTCTTTTAATTTTGTTGACCAGCAAATGTTTTTGAAATGAGGTTATGGACATTTGTGCTTCATACAGTCAGTAACAAAGAAAAACATCTCTACAAACTTAAAGAACAGGGAACACTAGTACAGATCATGAGCATAAGTTGGCTTTGAAAAGTGAATTCAATTTAGCCACCCCTCAGACCAGCTTTCCCTTTAAAAAACCAAGCTCACTGAAATGAAACAAGTGTCGGGACTGAAAGGAAAAGGATCACGCCAGGTTTCCCGGCCAAGCATGTCAGCACTGAACATTACACAAAGTACCAGCACTATTGTTTAAAATATGTCTCTACAATAGTATAATTGTTTTCTATTTATTGAGAATAAACGATCATTTGTTTTAATGAATAGTCAGTCAAATGTTTATTCATTTGACAAGCATGAAAACAATCACTCAGAGTCTGTTACTATAGCGAGTTTCTGGCAAAATGGCAAAATGATGCTGCAGCAAAAACAGTCCCACAAAAAACAAAAGGATATACAAAGTTGCTGTGAGTGCTTTAAATAAGTGGCGGGGACAGAATCAGCCATATTGGAAGTGGTGGGAACATGTCCTCTGTGTGTCCAGGGTAAATTGTGCCTCTGGTGCAGACACTATCACACCTATCAAATAAACTGAAACAGTATTAAAGGAGCTCTGTGCAGAGTTAAAGGTGATAGACAAAAATTTCAAAGAGCAATGTGCATTCACATGCTAATATGCTAAGATCATAGACATATAATGTGATTTAAGTCATAGATGTTAGAGGGCAATTTTATATTATTACATTCCATATTGCAGTTTATGTAGACAACAATGTAACTGTACTGAACTTTTTGCCGGTAACATAGTAACATGACAGTCTCTTACATCACAGTTACCAACTTTATAAGAACTTCTCTGTTACGCATCTGCCCAAAGAACAATAATGTGAAATATTATTGATCTACCATGCATTTAAAACAAATTTTGTATACCTTTCTTACCTGTCCTTGTACGTAACCTGCTTATGCATGTGATTTGGATTGTGAGCAGAGCTGCAGGGCAGCATCCTGTGACCACCAATGAAGGACTAGAGGACCAACACAAACTGTACAGCAACAGATGAGCTGCTGTCTCTGACTTTACATCTACAAGGTGGACCAACAAGGTAGGTGTGTTGAATAGAGTGGACGGTGAGCTAAGACTAGAGTTGACCTTCAAGCTTCTAGTATGGCTTGGCTTGACCCGCCATCTTTCAAGATATGTGGAAGACTGGCATCAAGACTCCTCTCTGTCCTGGTAACAACAAACTTCAACTGACTGTTCAAACAGCCGAGTCCCTCACAGTCTTCACACACAGACTGAAGAGCATCTCTGTGTGGATCACTTAAGCAGCACTAGTTTAAAACACTTATTGTAATGCTGTAAAGCTCTTATATTGTGTATAATTGTGTATCTTTCCTTCTTTCTAGGTATTAGTGATGGTTTAGTTCTAACAGTGTCTGAACTGAAGACTAATTTGGACTCTAATCTGTCTGTACTAGCTGAGATCATTCTCTTAATGGAGACAAAACACTTTTACATCACTCTGGATTAGAGTATCTACCAAATGCTGTAAATGTAAACACTTGAAAATCTCCAGTAGGTCCGCTGTATCTGATCCACTCATAACAGCACAACCCACATTAACACACCACCAATGGTCTTGTGAGGGTCCTGATCGTTGAAGAACAAGGTGAAAGAAGTGCATCTGTATAGTCAGTGGAGCCACTAAAATGGACAATGAGTGTAGACTCGAGGAATGTGTGCCTAATGAAGTGGCCATTGAGTGGAGAGGATTTAGGTCACTTTTTCCAGAAAGTAATGAGTAACTATTGCAAAAAGTCATTAGTAATGGATTTGACAACACTGAAAGCCCTTTTGTTGGCCTACTCAAATCTGCTGTTACAGAATGAACAAACTGCCATGATGATATTTCAACACAACTACCCCTGCAATGTCATTCTATATCTATAAAACGCCCACAAATAAACACACACTATGGTAGGGTGTAGCTATAATGCTATTGTGGGCTGTATCTGTAAAAAATCCATTGCTGCTACACACATTAAGTCACAAAGCCGTGGTGCTAACGAAAACTGAAAGCACTCTGAGGTATGAATGAATTGTCACAACATTCCGCTCTCATACTATTGCCTTCTTGTGCTATTGAGCTATTGATTTAGCTGCAGTTGAGTTTCTCTGATGCTTCTGGGGCTTTAAACAATACATTTCCTGTCAAAGAGGATGAGTGAGGAATACTGCGATACCGAGTTACTCTATTGATAGGGTTATGGCATTTAAAGGGCCCATATAATGGGAAAACTAAAATATTGATTCAATATTATGAATAACACACTATTTTACAGGCCTGTATCTATTACATTACAAAGCACAGGCTAGTATGCACCTGGAAGTACAGTATGTCTAGACATATTTTGCATTTGATTAGATTTATGTAATGACATTATGTTATTAGTCACAAATATATACACTACTTACTCCGTGATAAAAATGCTACCGCAGTTCTGCATGTATTGAATTAAGAGGTTTGACAGTACACGTATTGTCCATTTTAAGCTCCATTCACCACATAGGTGCACTGCAGTTACAGACTATTAAACATTTGCATACATTGTTTGGCTCCTTTCACTCTATCCTTCAATGACCAGGACCACCACAGGGGTATTATTTAGGTTGTGGTTCATTCCCAGCACTGTAGTGACTCTGACATGTTGATGGTGTGTTAGTTGAGCAGATCAGAAGGCCACCATCCACTCTCTTAAACACTCTTGATCCACCTCGCAGATGCAAAGTCAGAGACAGTAGCTCATCTGTGCGGCACAGTTTGTATTGGTCCTCTAGTCCTTCACTGGCAGTCACAGGTCACCAGATGTTGTTGGCTTGATTGTGTACTATTCTCAGTTCAGCAGCTCTTATGCCTGATCTGCTTGTACCAGTGCAACACACACTAACACACCACCACCACATCAGTGTCACTGCAGTGCTGAGAATGATAACACCTGCTTTTGACCATTGAAGAACAGGGTGAGCAGCAGATGGACTACAGTCTGTAATTGTAGAACTACAGAGTGCACTGATATGATCAGTGAAGCTGAAAATGGATGAGTGTTTGACACTTTCTTAAAGGACATTTACTTTCTTAAATGTGAGGTACTGTACAATAAATAGTGACCCCAAAACAACCTGCTTAATTAAGTGATAAAGAGAGGATAAAAAATGGTCTCATAAAAATGATATAATCTGGTACATAAACCCACACAAACACCAAAAGTGAAATTCAAGGTAAAGCTAAGACAGAAGAAAAATGGTACAATACGGCCTCTAATAGATGCTCCACAGCTTCACCGTAATTACTAAAGCACAACCTCTCCTCCACCATGACATTCAAAAACATTTAGAGTATTGATCTTATAGTGGCATTAAAATCAAATGCAGGCCAGGGGTTTTAATGGGATGAGTAAGGTATTTGGACCGCAGATTTTATTTTTTTCAAAACTCCAATCAATTCAACTCACCAAGAATGCCGGAAAAAGAGCACAGAGTGGTCTCTGTTTCAGAAGCCCAGACAGATGAGACTTCCTAAGAGTCTCTAAGGTTTGAGGAAAGTAAAGAAATAGCAGATTTTATCCTCAAAGGGTTCAATATGAAGCCTTTTGCCAGTTCAATCAAAAACCATGGGAACGTGTGCACTGACCTCCTTGGTTAGGGTCAACATGGTTTTAAAATGCAGTAGATATCTTGTTTCACGCTAACTTAAGCAGAACTTGCCGGCTTATGAACGTACAATACAAGATATTGTAATTGGCATGTATTTGTAAGCAAGGATACATGATATTTTGAAAGTGCTTCAATAATCTAACTAAATATTTATAAATACTCTGTGTGATTATCAGACCAATTTTACTGTTGTCACATCACGCTTCACATATGAAGATCTTTAGTTTAAATCAATGATGCTCAACTTTTAAGTTCTGGCAGGTTCAGATATATGTGTGCGACTTACCTCCTCAAATGGTTTTAGCAATAGGTAGACAGATGCTCAGGGCCCCTATTAACTAGGCCCCATAACATATACATCACTAATACTGTATAGGTTGATATTAAATAATCAATTCCAAAATGCAAATACATTTTTAATGAGCAGTAGGATTTGGCTATAGTATAGGTTGCTACTGTAGCTTCACAGATTGCATCATAATCTTACATTGAAGCTGAAGTTGGAGCTGGCAAAACTGAAATACTACAACTTCTAGTAGCATTAGGAGCACTAGGTGGACCCTAGGAGCCTGAATTATTCACATATCTTCTGTCTCATACTATTGTCAGGACATAGTGGCAGTTTTAGCAAATATGCCAAAAAGTTATTTTTTACAGTTTACCTAATTCAACTTTTAACAAACAATACATCCTTAAAACAAACTACAAACAAAATAAAAATACATAAAAATACAAAATAAACATTTTAAGTGTCAACACTATAATGATAATTCAAAATACCTTCTCAAAACTAACTTCATGGCCAGTGTTATTGATTTAGCCAAATACTGCTTCTGTACTGCTTCTATGTTAGACTGTCTGAGATGATGGCAGTAAAATAGTGTCTGAATTTTCTATCAGAATGTGTTACTGTGTCTGATCGCACAATAAAAATTCTCTAACAATAGACTGGTGCTTCAGTTCAGTGTACATTATCACTCAGCTCTAGATCCAAGCATGCAGAATAAAAGTGGCAATGTTACACCTTGAAAAAACATGCTTTAAGAAGACAAAAACGACAGGAAGACAACTGGCCACAATATCACCCGGCAAAGTGGCTTGGAGGTAAAGAATAATTTAAAACTCTTTCTGATGCCACAATTCAACAACTCGCACATGTTTTATGCATGTTTAGCCATGGTGACTACTCCATCTGTAGTTGTTTTTTTTTTCTTATCATTTACATTCACAGCATTTAGCTGACATTCTTATCCATAGTGACTTCAGTCATGTTACATTTGTAGGCAAATGCAGAGTTGCCCTAGGACTCTTATTGATGTAGTATGGTGTACGCCCAGGCTGAGGACTGAGTGCTACATCTAATGATATCCTCTTATTGGTAGCTTAAACATCACTTTAACTCAACAGCTAAATCAGCCTCAGTGTCACATTGTGCATTCTACGTTCCATCCATCCATCCATCATCTTATCTGCTTAATCCTGAAGAGGGTCATGGTTGATCACCTACCCCCTCATACAGGGCAGGGCGTTACAAACTATCCTAGCCAAGCTCAGGACAGGGCACATTCTACATTCAACAATCTTATCCCACAACCAAAGAAATTCATTTGTGATGCATCACTTGGATTAAACAGAAAAACTAGTCTGGACTCCTGAGAGGCTCAGCGGACAAAGGTGCTGTCACTATGAGGATCACATGTTCGAATCGCAGATCATGCTGCTTGCCATCGGCAGACAGGGCCTAAGAGAGCAAAAACTGATGGTGCATTCGGTCCAACAGTCGGTTCAACACAACCTCACCTTGACGATTGACTCTCTCTCTCCGTCAAAGGTTGTTAGGAACCTCTGGGTTATGTTTGATGACCAGCTTTCATTCACACATCATGTGGCCTCTGTTGCACGGTCCTGCCG
>BRDA01010755.1:17753-35951 GCA_036984385.1 Crenuchus spilurus
GTAAATACTAGTACAACTCTAGTATTTTTCGCATTTGTACTTTCCCACTATTGTAAGTCGCTTTGGATAAAAGCGTCCGCTAAATGTAATGTAATTCATTCTCTGGGCGGGTAAGATGGCAGTCTTTCATCAGCACTACTAAGTAATGTCGACTGGCTCAGCTGTCTGCCAGGTGATCCATCTGAACTGGGAATCATGCACTTTCCTCCGAGCCCACTGGCTGCCCAGCGGCAATATATCGCAGCAGTTGGAAAAGAGGCGGAGCTTGACTTAACATGCATCGGAGGAGGCCTGTGTTAGTCTGCACCCTCCTACAGTCAGAGACATTACAAGTTATGGGGAAAGTCTTAATGAATGGGCGAGTTGATTGGCTACCAATCACATTGGGGACAAAAATCGGGTATAAAAATAATAATAATAATAATAAAAAGTCTGATTACGGCACCGGCTTTAGTGTAGCTAAAGACAAACACTTTAAAATATGCTTTCCTCAACTCTACGGTGTGGCTAAAATATTCTTTCATCCATAAACTCACTATCATTGCAGGGCAATCTCTCAAAACATTTTAATTAAAACAGAAACAAATCTAAGTCACCATCTGAGATCATTCTAGCGGTGCTGTAGCCGAATCTTCTATCAACTTATTGCCAGTTAATGAGCAACTGAGGCTTGGCAGCTTTCTTTGAAGAAGTCAGAGGGCCGTTTCTGTGGGTAGCTCCTCATTCTGTGTTTATTCAGCGCAGGGTCCAGATGGGCCATTCACGCAGAGAACATGAGAGGCAGCAGGACACAAGATTGATTTTGCTCAGATGTGATTTACATTTGACACCAGTGCTCAGTGGAGCTTGGGCTTTGCTTAGGCCAGCGTCCTAGACACTGCCTCACAGCGGATCTAATTCAAGCTGCATTCAAACAACTCAAATGGCACTCTCTCAAGGGCTATTAACTGACACTGTAACATTCTCAGGCCTGACACTTCCACCTGCCTCGGGGGCCTCTAGCTAAAAACTTCAAGCGAAGCAAGCAGAGTTCAGGATCCTATTTCTTAACGGGCTGCTGGAATAGACTATATCAGACTCTGAAATTATGCCCGTCAAATAGATGCCCAGATTCATCCTGGCAGATTAGTAAATAACTCGAGCAGGGAAAGAAAAGGTGAGTCACTGAAATAATACAATTTCAGTAAGGCTATGTGATATCAAGCTTTTGTTTTGTTGGAGGGAAAAAAGAAAAACATGAATTTAACTGTGACAGGACTTCACTGAGTTTGCCAAACCGACCATACTGCCTCCACAATGCCCCCCACATCACGAGTGAGGATGTGTTTATTCGCCGAGTGAGAAGTTAATGGAGTTCAGCCAGAAGCTTTGAACACAACTCTCTTTCTCTCAGTATGCTAGTTCTCACAATGTGGCTGTCATTACAAAACTTTAAACACTGATACTTGTAAATTACTGAGAAATACTAATATTCTCTATATATTTACCCTATATTATGGCTTAGGCTAGTGCACAGCTTCTGTCTCAAAAGGTATTATCTCAACAGGTGGTCAGTAATATCTCAGCTCAAAACATAATCCTAACCCAGGGTCTAATCCTATTTATAGTTCTAACTTAGAAACAAAAACTAAACATATCCCAGAAACCTTAAAGGGTCTACTTTTCAAAGAAATATAGCTTGAATCGAAATATATTTTTAGAAATTTGTGAGAGGAGCTTAAATAAGCAGAGACACGTTTTTCAGAGCGAGTCAGACAACTGAGCATTTTTTGAATTCATATGATAATGACATGGTAATTCCGTACATACCATTGGTGGATAAACGGCTGTGGAATGTGTGGAATGTGAACCTGAACAAAGAGCTCTCACCTTGAGTGTTCACACCAATCTCATAAATATTCAATCAAGGAGTCACTGAATGAGTGAAACACGTCAGCTCACTATAGTTAAGCTTTAGAAATAAAACCACATACAATTTCTAAAACATGTAATATCCAGTGCGTAGGTAACACCTCTGGTTACATAGTGCTGAGTCAAAAGTCTTTTCATAATATATCAGCACATCTGAAAATTTTAGGAAAGTCTAAGCTTAGAGCAGATTTAATCAAAATATAAATGTATGACACTCTTACTGTTTTGACACTGTTGTTGCTGTTGTGCTGAACAAAAGCCTGTTTATCACTTTGGAAAAAAAAATAATTTTAGATGTGTGTAATTTGTAATTATTTCCAAATAAAGTGAAAAACAACTGACTTCAGCACAATCAACAAACTTTATTCTGAAGCATCTTTTTAAAACATATTCAGATGGTTTACAGTTGTTACTGCACTGAGATGATAACTAATTAGTTACTTCATCAAAAAAAGTTTCATCAAAATAAAGTGTGACCTAATTGTTATACCAACATTCAAGCACAAATGATAACATGATAATTCTTCACTTCATTAAACCAAACTGTTACTGTGTCGACGCTATCAAACAGCTTCTTCAGTTCTCTTATGGTATGGTATTAAGATAATGATATGCCACATATTTGTATCTGTATTTAAAATCTGTATATAACGCATGAGCTCTTCATTCCAAATAATGTATCTGTAGTCTGTTTGGTTACATCCACATCAAATGGAGCTACGCATTCACAAAACGATCAGTGGGATCAATTTAGACGGTACTTCATTCCCGGTGGAGGGCCTCAAAGGGGTACTACCTCCAAATGAAGCATGCAAGGAGAGCTCAACTGTATCTCTGTTGTTATATGAGTAGCATTAGCCCCCTGTTTCCTTTTGCCATTAATGGCATGTCGATTCTAGAATAACATCCTAGTCATTGAACCTGATTCCTGATCCGTTTCAGACTAACAATGCTCAGCTTAATAACGGGTGCACAACATTAGAGCCCATCCATACAAACATTTTGTGATGAGTGCCAATACGAATTTTAGAAAGCTTCAAATTCCAAGTCAGTAATATCATCCAATATACTCTATATATACAAATGTTTGTGGACACCCCTTCACATGAATGCATTCAGCTACTTTAAATTGCACCCATTGCCGATAATGATATGCAAATACATACACAGCTTGTCTAGTCCTTGTAGAGGGGTACTGCCAACAGATTCTCTAGAACAGAGAAACCTAATGACACCATGCCTAATGCCAGGTGTGGGCTACAAGGGTATAAAGCCCCACCAGAACCATAAAGCTGTGTTCTCGGTAATAATATAATGGTGCTCCATCCAGTACTTTTGGGATGACTTGAGGATGACGTGGGTCGGTAATCATCCAGTATGATGACATCAATAACAGACTTGTCTGAGTGCAATCAAATCCTCACAACAATTCTCCAAAAATGGACTACAAAGCCTACACTGGACATTCATCAATCCAATGAATGAGAGGACCTAATACTTTTGTCCATACAGTGTAATTTAATATGTTAAAAAAATAATAATTTCATGCACAATGGTCAGTATATATCATTATTTTCAAAATTCCTTTAACTTTACAGTTGCTGACAGCCTGTTTAGGGACATTACTGGTAAATATAAGTGAGACAAAACACATGGTAAACAAAAATGGTTAATGTATGTTTGAGGGCTACATCTGCCTCAAGAATTTCTATACAATCCGTCCACAAAACACCTTCAGAAGCCATTTTATTTGTTACTTTCATATTTAGACCTTCTCTAAGTGCCAATACTAGACTTTGGTAAGGTTCTTATTGGCTAATATATAATAAATACCAACAAATACCAACAAATTAATAAATCATTAATTGAGGAAAAAGGAAAACAAGGTGTAAATGAGCAGTTTATTATTATTATTGTTATCTGCCCAGAATTTCCATATCAGTGCTGCTCTTTAATGCATGTTTTGGTGTCTAAGATCAGGACAGAAAGTGCTGTTCTGCTCCCAGCCTTGGTCATGGTCTGTTTACTCACCATATTGAGGGGGCTTCTGTGCCGCTGATCTCCAGAAAGTCATATCTGTCCTCTAGCTGGAAGTCTGTGAACACCAAGGCGATGGTGTCTCCTGGCTCCGCCAGAATGCTCCATGTGCAGTCTGCATTGTTTTCATACTCGGAGGGAAAATGAGGACTAGATATTGTCCCTGTTGTCCCTCTTAACGTGCCTCCACATGATCCTTCAGCTGAAAACAAAAACAACAAAAGAAATAAAAATGAGTGACAGTAAGATGGTAGGTGTGTAAATTGATGGAGAATAGTCACAAATAGTATCTGTCCAGTATAAACATTTTATTTTTAAGTGGTTAAATAGCATGCTTGTATATAAGACTATAATGCAGCATTCTTTGGCCTGTAAGTATCAAAAATAGAGAACAAATTAGAGCATAATGAAAATGTTCATTTTTATTCATAATTTAATTCAAAAAGGGAAAATGTCATAGAATTTTCATTGCATGTAAAGTGACATATTTCAAGCCTTTATTTGTTTTAACAATGCTAATAAATTGATTATACGCAACTATTGCTCGTTAAGTCAATTAGACAAAACCTGTCTATAAGGTCCCACCTTTTAACAGTTTACATAAACAACAGCTGACACACTGAAGCACCAGTTACTACATCCTTACCTCTACAAAAAGGTGCTGGGAAGTCCCATGATGCACCACTCCCAGGGCTCACAATACATGTGAGCACTGCGTGACCCTCCAAAATATATCCCATCACGCAGCTGTAGCGGATTTTATCCCCAATGTTATACCTCGTCCCGTGGATGATTCCTCTGGGTATAAGGCCGGGATTTCCACACGTGTGACTTGGCAACACTAGGCACAGAGAACACAGAAGACACAGGTTAGAATGTTTCTGAGGGATCAACTCTATTCACACTCTCAGGTTTGTTCTCCATGTACTACCTCAACGCTCGCTTCTCTGGGTCAGATCACAGCCTCTTTTCATCTTCACACAGAGCCTATAAAAAAGCTCAAAGCTCTAGAGATTTCAGGTTTAGGGAAAAATTTGACATCTGAGCCTTCTCCAGCCCTCTGAGCTGGAAGCTCTAGAGCTCTTTGTTTTCCAGATAATGGTCTGTATAATGTTTGCTGCTGAAATTAGTTGCAAATTAATAACATGCCCCATTTGTGCACACGGTCAATAAATATGCATACTGTATGTGCAAAACGTCAAGATTTTATATAAATTCTATAAAATCTTTACTGTAAGTGGGTGCTATACATATATATAGAGGTGGGTAATCTTTCTGGACCTGGATTACCCATCTATAATCAATGCTAGCCTATATATAATGCTAGCCACATATATATATTTGACAAAAATTTTAGCAGTCAAAAATTTGGACTCCTGGACATTCAGTGGATTTTCATCATTTAAAAACTGTCTACATTGTAGATTAATACTAAATTAATTAAATGTAATTATTTAGTAAACAAACAAGTGTTAAACAAACCAGAATATGTTTATATTTGACATTCTTCACAGTAGGCACCTCTTGCTTAGATGCAGCTTTCTTGGCATTTTCTCAGTCAGCTTTATGAGGTAGTCACCTGGAATGGCTTTCAGTTAACAGCTGTGTCTTATCAAGAGTTCATGACTTGCATTTCTTGCCTCTTAATGTGTTTGAGACATCAGTTGTGTGTCTACTTTGAAGTAAAATCTAAAACATGTTTTAACACTTTTAAGTTCACTACATGATTCATTATGTATTAAGTATTCGTTTACAATGCAGGAAAGGGTGTGTCGTAGGTGTGTCCAAACTTTTGATACTGTATTAGAATAATACAGATGTATTTAGTGAGGTCAGGATGTATTCCTGAAATTCTTTACTTTCTTGTTTTCAAAGAGACACACAAAAGGAGAAAGCTCCTTTCTACTCAAGTTTTTTCATTTCTCCATATTTTTGAGCTTTTAATTAAATCAACTCTGTCACATCTTCAGTTAGGATAAGTGTTGATTTTCTGTTCCAATATTTTTAATGATGTTTGAGTCCCGAATACAGTTGAGCACTCATTTTCTGTCCTGCTGAAGGGTGACATCTTGTGGCACAAATCTGAGCTGCAAGTTGAACCAGCATAATGTTCCTTCAGTGCTGTGCAGCCTGAAAAAATATTTTTGGGATTGAAATTCTAAATGTAAAAGGTGAATGTGTTGGTTTTGTGACATCACAAAAACAATCCTGTCAAACCAGGCCATCGTTTAAGTTGGACTGGGTCTATAATAGTTTTACATCAAATCATATTTCCTCTTAAATAAAAAAATAAATGTCTGTACTGAAGTTTGTTCTGGTTCTTTATTTTGAGGAAAAAAATCATTACACACTTTTATTTGTGGCAGCATTTACAGTGTTGGCTTTGGAATAATGCCGACGGCCACACATTTTATCCCCTGGTCGTGATGTCAGTAGTCATCAGCACTCAAAAACCTTTCACTGGACTCTTGGCTATCCCAAAACTCAGACTGGTCAGTGCTGAGGGCAGATCTGTAGTGTCACGCCCTTCAAAACTATAGAAATCTTTACTGCAATGACTTCAACTCTCTTCACTTTCTTGCTCCAAAGCCCAACTTAAAGCCTCTCTGCTTTCACTCTCCATCCAGCCGATGTCAATGATGTTGCTCTCATTGTTTTCTTTCTTCCAGAGTGATACTGTTTGTATTTTGGCTTATAAAGTGACCTCTACCATGAGGAACACACCATACATAATAAACTTATGATTATTGCTAATATTTCTATTATTTTGGAGCACATTGGACCAGCAATCCTAGCCAAAATCTGCATGTCTGATTTGGATTGTACAGACGGGGTTGATAAAAACTCTAACTTCCTACCCATGGTGCTATTTCATTGGTAAAATTTGGTAATATGTAGTGTAAAACCAATCAAACATGCTTTTCTGTGTTTTTACAGCTGTCTAAAGCTCAAAGCTCTTTATTTTAATAATTCTCTAATATCACACTGTGCTCATGTAATGTTAAGTCCTTGTAAAAATAAGAAATATGGCAAATCAATATCAGCCCCAATTATTAATGATTAATAATCAGTATCTATATTGGCCCTGCGGAAAAAGTCAACCTCTAGTTAAAAAAGAAGCTAAATTTGGGCTCTCGGGTGGGAGTCTACTTCTGAAGTAAGTGAAAAAAGACGTAAATATGATTTCTAGGTGAGCCATCCATTAAAGTCCACTGTTACTGAGTGAAACCCATACAGGCATTAAAGTTGAAAAGTAGTATTTATACTTGTTTGAATGAAAATGCATTTTCACTAATGGGCTTGTTTTCCTTTTCCCATGAGCTCTTTGTACACTTTGTTTAGACTTTTAAACCATGAGAGTTTACTCTTCCCTCAAGCATCTTTACGAGGTGTCTATATTCAGACATCTTCATCTGCGAGATCAATCCAGAGAACGTGGGGAGATGTTAAAAAGTCTCAGACCCCAAGGGGAAACTTAAAGCAATAAACCAGGCGGGCTGACATTTTCAAGCTTCAGCAATTAGCATAAGAACTAAAAGTTTATTCTACTGGATTTACATATATACGTAAGTTGCTGGCTTTCCAAATACCACAGCTTTCAGAAGGACAACACTGCTTTCTTCTTTATGAGGTCCTCTGCAAGGTCAGTAAAATGTTTCCTGATGCTGTTTGACAACATGCAAATTAATGCGAACATCAGGTACTACCATATAGATTAGGGTGGTCCAGGGTATGCATGAGTTTTTTTTCATTTCCTCCCACCCTTCCCTTTGATACTACTACTGTGGAAAAGTAAAAGTGTCATTTTTTATTCAGATAAGCTAATATTTGGGGTCAACACTCAATCAAATGAAATCAGATTTATTGTAAATGGAACTTTACTAACAGAAGGTCAGTGACTGTAAACAATGCTGCTTAGTTTGTGTTTAGTTTTACTGACTTTTTCTGTTTTTATGCTTTGCTATTAAATATTCATTACATCACACATTTTGAATTGCAGACCAAGTGTTTTAAGCTCTACTCAACAGTTTAGTTGGTAAACTACTAATGCTGTAATTTTTGTTATGATGTCTGTATAAACTGGTAATAATCACTTATATGAGAAACTTTGCTTGCACTGAGCCTAAATACCCTATACATTTTAAACATATTCAAAATATTTTGAATAAAGTCATTTTGAATTTTTTACGACATTGTTAATTCCAGCAGTAAATTGAAATAAGAGGGTGGGAGTTATATTTTTTGGAAGTTTACATTTTTGACCACGCTACTATAGAGGCACATATAGCAGTCTATTCTTGATACTAAAGCTTACACAGTAAATCTGCCAGTGTTAAATCAACACTATTAGAGTTAAATTAACACTGGGAGTGTTACATTTTGATACTCTCAGTGTTAATTTAACTCTAATAGTGTTGATTTAACACTGGCAGATTTACTGTGTAGTGTAAGTTGGGTATGAGATATGAGGAGTGGACACAGCATTGATCCAAACTCAGAGACTTTATCTGACAAATAGACAATGCAAAACAAAACAAGCACGATGGCTTTAACTTGAACTAAACAGACAACAAGACTTGAGTAGCACAGCTACACAGAATAACATGAACCTCACAGATTCACAGAATGTCCGACAAAGACAGTTACTTGAGGATACATATAAAGGGTAAGAACTAACTCGACACAGGTGGGTACAATGAACGTAACAAGACATGCCAGACATGTGATGACACATGACAAGACAAGGGGGTGTGACTTAGGACACCACACTCATTACACTTTTCCACCAACACGGAACCGGCACCGTTCTGGTTCACGAACCTCATTTTGAACCGTTCGGCGCATTTCCACCAACAAAAATACCGCCACGAACCAGGAACGTTCGTTTGCAGCGGGAACCAAAAATACTTGGTTTTTCAGTGCGAACCAAACGCGCCTGCGAACTGAGGCAACTCGTAGCGTACAGTGGTCCACTGAAGAAACTCAGTTTTTGTTATCTATTTGTTGTTCTCCGGAGTTTCAGGAGAAACTTGAGGGGAGTATTAGAAAGGAGAAACTCTACAGCGAGCTGGTGGAGGATTTAGCTCGGGCAGGTTTTGTTCGTTCAAGAGAGCGAGTAATAGATAAGCTAAATAAGCTAAAACAGGACTACAGAGATTCTAAAAAGGAGCTATCGCACAGTGGAGCTGGACGAGAGAATGTACCGGCTCTAGATTTGACTTGTGAAGTGAAACAAGCATTTGTACCAAGAGCACAAATGCTCGCAAGTAGTCGATGCGCTCCGCCATCTTGCTTATAATTCCGCTCTATTGATGACGTACACCGTGACGTATCCTCGGTTTAACTAAAACTAGTGGAAACGCGGGCTGGTTCACTAAAAAGCACCGCGGTTCTCATAAGCCCGAACGGCACCAGTTCAAGAACCAGTTATTTTGGTGGAAAAGTACTATCAGACATTAAGGATCTCCCATATGTGCAGATGAGGGTATGAGACATATAGGTGCAACTCAAAAACTGGCCTCAAGTCTTAACCTTAACCTAGTCTCCAACAAGTCCTGAGTCAAGCAAGACAAGACAAGTCAATAATCAGGTCAAGTCCCAAGTCAAGTCATATGAAGTTATGATGATCACAGTGAAGTCTAGGAAACACTCTAAGGACAAAGGTACTGCTACACCTGCTCATTCATTGTTTCTTTGAAAATGAATGGTATTGGGGCCCTAAGTGGCTCAGCAGGCTAAGACGCTGACACTACGATCAGAGGATCGTGACTTCAAATCCCGGTCATGCTGTTTGCCATCAACAGCCGGAGCCCAAGAGAGCAAAAATTGGCTCCCCAATGACGGTGTATCAGCGGTAGTTTGAAAAGAGGCGGTGGCTGGCATCACACGCAACAGAGGAGGCTTGTGCTTGTCTTCATCTTTGAGTAAGGGAGTCAGGGACAGTGCAAAAGTGATGGGGAGAGTCCTAACGGAGGGGATGGGCTAACTGGCTACTACTACATTGGGAAGGGAATAAAAATGGGCAAAAAAAGAAATACAATAATTTATTTATTTTTTAATCTATGGTATTAGAGTTCATCCTGCTTTTGTTAGAATATCGGTCTCTGATGCCCAGAGAAAACTTTGTATTAGATTTTGGAGCATTGTTGTAAGGATTTGATGGCACACATCAACAAAAATGTAAGTGAGGTTCGGATGCTGAATGATCACCATCCCATCTTATCCCTAATTCCAAAACTCATCTAAAAAGTACTGGATGAGGCACCATCATTTCAGAGAACACAGTTCCGCTGCTCTACAGCGCAAAACTTGGGGGGGGGGGGGGACAACTAGAGAAGCTGTGTTGCACATCAGTGCCAAAAATGGGTGCAAACTTACTGCTGAATGTGTTCATTAGAAGGGGTATCCACAGGCATTTGGACATATAGTGTCCTACTTTTTTACTAGCTTTTTAGCTAATGGTATTGTTTTAGTTAACATTAGATAAAAGCAGAAAACCTTATCTTTATCTAACCCTAACCCTAACCCTACAGATCCTGCATATTGTTGTCCTTTTATTATCAACAACACCATCCCTGAAACAAAATGTCATTATTTTTGGAGCCCTTTCCATGAAAGTTTCCTCATACATGTAGAGTTTTGTTACTTTTTTAAAGCTCACAGTAGTTCACAACCACTAATCTGTGAGACCTTCAATAAGATCTGGATGAGATTTAAGTGGGTGAGAGATGTTTTAGTGATGTGTTTTAATGTAAACAACTGGGCTATTTAGGTGATACTGAGTTCTAGCCTATTGGTAGCAACACATTCCTAATTCTAAGCTAAAAAAGCAAATGTGAGCTTGTTTGATTGACTACATGTGAACACAAATGTATGTAGATATGATTTCTGAGGGAACCACATGTATTGAGCTTTCACCTCCTAAATATAAAAAAGCTAAATATATTTGGCCACCGATGCCATTCCATTGGTAAGTGTGAGCGCTACAGAGTAAAGCCTGTGAAAATCCGGTCTGTCTCCAGCTCTATTTTAAGCATTTAGGACTTGCAATTGATTTAATCTGCAATAATTCATTTTGGAAATGTCTCTCCCCTGAGAGATCGCAGGCAACTGGAATAGTCGTGTTCATTAATCATGCTCTCAATTGATGGTGTCTTCTGCTGCACTGGTGTTGGAGGGAACATACAGTTTGGTAAACATTTGATTTATTGTCTGATTAGGGGTTGGTGGCAAGGAATGAGGATCAATTTAATGGAATCTGAATGCTGCAGTCTGTGGTATTCTTGTTAGGTTCCAAAAGGCGCCCATTTCATTTGGCTTGTCGCAAAGCAATTATTTGGAAACGCCTTGTTTTAAGCATAGCACACCTCTCCATATGTGCCCACCTTTTCCTGTTCATGACATTAACACTAACATTATAATTTGACAAAATCAGCCAATGACAGTAGTGGCGGGGCATTGCATATGTTCCTTAGCATGCAGGCCAACAATGATTGAGCTTCCGCTCTGCTGAAACAATGATTTCACTCCTAATGTTACTCTGATGATAGCAATTGACCAGCTAAACCACTTTGCGTCTTTCAGTAATTTTCTTTGACCGTGTCTGTACGTCTCGGGCTAATAATGCTGTCAGGAGTCCCACTGTAGCCGGTTTTGAATGGCAACCCCAGCACTGATTAGCGCCTTGGCCCCTAATTGCACCTCTCTTCATTTCCCCGACACAGTGAGAGATCAATAGGGTAGTTATGGGCAGACACAGGCTCGGGGGCCTAATTCAGCCTGGCTGAGCTTTTTTCCAATTTCCTTTCGTCAGGATCAGGTCATCGCCATAGTGCTGCTTGGAGAGGCGGATGAGGTGGACTGAAGCATCTTGGCAAGAGAATGACACGGATCAGAGGCTGTGGAGAATCACAGCTGAGCCGAGGGCTTTGGTGGATGGGCTGAATCATGGGGGAGGGGGTGCAGGTTAGTGCTGGTGGGCAGTGATACTGTGGTAAGCCATGGGACTTTGAGGATGGCACATATTACACTAAACAACTGCTATACCTAGAGATTTTTTACCAGAGTAAACATGTCAAATACCCTCTGAAAAACTGCAGAGGTACGTTTTTGTCCCCTAAGTACAATATAAATGTATCCTTAAAGGTCCAACATGGCCCTAAAGCTCCAGTTGTGTATCTTAAAAGTCACTATATTGACTTTTACAAAGGAAAGGAGCAGATTTGTGTCTTTAACTTAACAGAGTGAGTGGAGTCAGTACAACTTTAAATGTATTCATAACAACACAATCTGACACAGTTATGTTTCCAAACTAAGACAGAGCATTCAGGGTGGCCATACGTACACACGGCCATTCTGAGAGATCATTACATGAAGTATGCAGGTCAAGACCCAGAGTGTCCAAAGTGATAGTCAGGTTGGTTATTCAAAAGGTAAAAACAGATGAAAGGTCAAGCAGTATGTGAAATAAGTGTAGTATTAGCCCTATATGCAGACATAGGTGCCAACATGTGTATAAATTCAGTGGGCCTCAATTGTTGACACCCCCACAACAGTGATTGTGGATGACCCAGTGCCACCCTTCACCCCGGATCCTGAGTTGGCGTCTATCGAATGCAAATGTTACATTTATTCAAACTGATGAACATGTGACTGAATAGAATAGATTATAAAAACGGGCCAAAGTAACATGTATTGGACATTCTGGTGCAGATTAATGCCTGTGCCATCTTTCTATTATTGCGTGGGGACCTGCAAAGAGAGCAGTTTACTTTTCTCACCTTTCTATGTCATAGCTATTGAGAATGATATTTCACCAGAGGCACCACTAATGTGAAAATCAATGAAGGTTATACTGTCAGAATAAATGGTCAGTGTCTAAATTCTGTCATGCCTAAAGAACCACATATACAGTATAAGAAACAGTATCATATGTAAGTATAACAGCATTTAATAAACTTTTAACCTCTAAAGTTAACCATCTTTAACCATCTAAAGTTCCCTCGCTGAAGATTTCATATAATTTCATATAATTTCAACAAAATTGTGTTTATTTGGCTTTGAAATGGACAAATAAGTTGACAAAATGAACAAAAACATCCAGTTTCACTAGCCAGAGGACATGCTAATGGGCAACACTGACGTTTGCTGAGATGAGAGCTACTGAGCATGTTTTGGCTATCAAAACTATTGTAATGTATTCTGATAAAGATTATGGATCATTGTTGACTGCTGTAGTGACAGTGGACTCTAATAACCCAATAATAACAAAAATGATAATAATAAACACAATAATCACTTGACTTGTGGCAGTGACATGAACTGTGAAGATGTACAGAGGCAGATCATAGAAACATGAAAACGATTGAGTGTATCTCAGTACATATTGTCAGTATATCTACACAAATTATTCTTTGAAGTGACTACACTCTAAAAATTTATGGCTACTTTTTGGACTTCTGCAGTCTGCCACAATTGCACAACCCTTGAGAGAGCCTCCGGGAATCCTTTAGCAAAGCTATTTTCCTTGAGGAACCCAGAACTGAAGTTGCTTGATATAACCCAGTGCAGTCCCTGTAAGGATGCTTCAAGAAGACCAACATTCCATTCAAGTAAACATTTTATATAAGACGTTTTCTTGATGCACCTAAAATGTGTTTTATTTTTTTGAGCACCTCAATCAAGCCACCTTTAGTTGTTACTATAGCTGTCTTGACTTCTATGCCCTACGACAGATCTGTGGATAACCAGGGAAAGCAAAACAATCATCCTTTAAACTAGTGAAAAAATGTGAAAAAAAATAGGGATGAGAGAGAACACCACTATCTGTATCTGTATCTGTTCAACCATCTAAATGATCTGTATCCATATGTGTACTCATAGTGGGTTGGGCCTAAAGCAGACTTGCTAAAGTGGGTGGGGTTTAAATCTGTACATTATTTTAAGTCTGAAATTGATATGGATTGATCAGAAGTTGTTATACGTGTTGTTTATTTGTCAGCCTTGTTCACTGTATTCTACTGAAAAGCACCGCGTTCAGTACGAGTAAAGTTTTCCAACTGACTTTATATCACCAGTCAAACTAAGAGAAAGCAGATGGTAAAAAAAAAAAAACCCGACCGGAGTGGAGGCAGTGACCAACGCAACACAAGTCTTTTTCAGCTCTGTCTTGTCAAATGCACTGCATACATTACAAAACCAGTTCATCAAGTAACTTTAAACATCATACAAACCGAAATAGAGGCGAGCTGAAGAAAACCTGAGGAGTACTGAACAGAGCAGTGAGCTAGAGTGAAGCCAAGCACACAGAGAGAGTGTATGTGTAAGAGAGTGGCTGCAGAGAACTCTGGCTGCAGTGTCTGTGTAGGGAGGGGTGGGTGCTCTGTGTGACTGGTCAATCACAGATTGTGAAGACAGTCAGTTACCCAATGAGGATTTTCCTTTAGCACGAGCACGGATATTGACGAGTTATACTCGTATCATGCTCGTACTCATCAACAATGATTATCCGTACCGGATACTCGTCTGAAACAAGTATCCAGCTCAAGCCTAAAATGAAATGTGTCAACAGCCAAAGCCACACTGTTATTTTTGTTTGTTATATTTATTTAAACATAAAAAAAATCTCATTTAAATGATTAAAAGATTATCAGTCATGCCTTCATCTGTCTGTAGAGAGTTGAATCTGACACAAAGAGGAACTCCAGTATTGCTCTAAAGCAGCTATGCTGATTAGGCTACCTGTAGATGTGCCTGTAAATGAGTTTCTGTTTATTTGTGAGTGCAGGCCAATTGTTTAAAAATAATCAGCTGCTAATAATTTTACCAATTAATCAGTTTATCAGTGCTTCAAACTATTGATGTGCTTAATATTTTATGCTGGTGCTTAAACCAAAGAACCCAGAAAAGCAGAGAATACAAATGATAAGAACATAGAATTGATGCAGCAGTATAGTATTTACAAACAAAACAAAACTATAAATGTAATAATTATAGCTCAGAATCGGAGCTGGATGTTAGAGTTGGTGGGCTTACTCACAAATTGTTGGTTGATCAACAGTGGAGGGAGGGGGGTGTTGCCAAAAAGGTTGTTAACCCAGGGTGCCAAATGGGTTAGGACTGACACTAGTCACATGCCAGTTAAAATCCTCTTCTTTTTCTCAAGTTGTTTGTTTCTGACTATTTTGTTAACTATTTTATTTTGATTCTGCTACTTAAATATTCTGCTTTAAATAGACAATGTGTCATATCTTCAGCTACAATAAATGTTGCCTTTTGGTTTTAATCCTTTACTGATGTTTGAATCCCAAACCAACAGAACTGAGCTTTAAAATGAACCTACATAATGTATCTTCAATACTGTACAGTCTGAAGGAATGTTTCTGGAACAAAAAATCTTAAAGCTGCTATATTTTTTAGTATTTAGCAATAAATTATAAACATCATAAAACACATTTTCTGCTCATTTGAGAGGTTCGTTTACAAAAGTCATCATTATTCTGTATTAATTTTTATAATTGTTAAGGTCGTAAAATTTGGACATGTACATGAACAGAGAACTATTAAAAGGTTAAAGAGCAATTGCAATTCTGGTTAATATGAATCACTACATTGTGACCGTGACTTTTTTGTATTTTTTAGGGCACAGTGTGAGCTGCAGAATGTGCAAAAAGGCTAATATAAATTAGGCCATAATTGGGTATTGGCCAAAACTGGATTTTGAATTGGCAGTAAAATGTCCTTCTGAGCACATCTCTACCAATAAAAAAAGAGACATTTACAAAGTAAAATCACTATTTAAAATGTAAGGATATAGAATTTAAAAATGGCCACGTTGTTTTTACTTTTCTCTATTAATGGCATTTGTGTTGTTATGTACCACAAAGAGTCATAATTAATGTATGCATGACCATTTACCAACCTCTCTTTATGCCTAAGAATGTATGTGTTACTGTACTGTGCTCTAATAGGCTGCCCTGTGCTGTGCCTCATTACAAAAGCAGACTGGTTCTAAACTAATAGGCCAACAGTTGGGTAATGCATAAGTGCACTGTTTTGTTATTTAGTATACTAGTATTTTATTCTGAAGGCTCGTTAATAAAAATATATTTTGTGATGTGAACACCACCATAACCTTCCTGCTTCATAGAAAAACTGAAAATTCCAGGAGTTCATATTTGTGTGGCCATTAAACAAGGGGGCGTGCATTAGTGGAGATCGAGGACAGCGTGAAAACCTCACTGATGGGAATTTAATTCTGTCAGCCATTGTGTGGAGAAAATAAGTGATCTTCAGTCACACTGGCTTACCAAATAACCTGATTAGCATCGTTGTTATCAAGTTCCCCATTAGAAGACAACAAGGAGGGTCATTTTCTGTTCATTACTGCAGTCGCTGTTCACAGGCATGCAAGCTGTTGCTACTGCAGTTCTATACATAACCCCATATCAGCTGCACGATGCAGCTGGCCATCAATCCCCATTGCTCTCACTATGACAAATTTAAAGGTGAGCACAGGGCTTCAAATGAAGATGCATGAAGTCGGAAGGGAATACGAGTCAATTTCCTGTAGAAATGCTGCACCAGCGACCGGCTGTTATTTTTTGCTAACCTTAGGACTCGGACAGGCCATCGCTGGATCTGCCCCCCCACTGCTCGATTCTGCCCCAGTCTTCTGAGAGTAGCATGACCATTAGGAAGCAGTTCTTGGTTGTACTGGTCAGCAGACTGATTTACCAACATGATATTTAGTCTTGAGCTAATAGTTTAGATGTACAATTTTTTTTCATAGTTTTTTTTGCTCCGCCCACTCAGACGGAAATATTTAACATTATTTGAATATCAGCCATAAAGACACAGTTTGAATGATGAGACAAAGATTGAATAATGAATGAATGAATGATGTACAATTAACGATGCTTTTATTAAAATTAACATTTGCATCACATAAACCCAAACAAATGTAATAGGTGACTCACAAGGTGAAAAAACATAAAAAGGTGCAAGAAAAAAAACAGAATGTTGGCCTTTTAATACCAATATTCACAATTTGCAGGACTACAAAAATTGAGAGGCTTTTTACACACTTCTTGGGAACTATAGCAAACAATTTCACCTAAGAGTTAATCAATATTATTACTAAAAATAATTAGTAGTATTAAAATTCTGATCAGCTTGATGCTGAAGAAAGATATGCAAGCTGCACACCTGAGACACTTTGACAAGTTCCAAATAGTTATGACCACATTAGTGGGTTGGATGCAAGGGCATAATTTTGGTGGGGGACTGGGGGACTACATTTTTTCAAAAGGCAGTTTTGGTCCGCTGCAGATTTTACCTCCAAATATAATGTTATGTTATAGTAAATGGAGATGATTCAAACACTAGGACCAGGCAGAAAACCAGCTGCCCACCACCCACAAGCTCATCAATTGGCTCTGCCGTTTCTTTCTAATGTGTGATTAGACATCCCCGCTGTCCATCTGGTTATAAACAAAGTTTTGCAAGTTAGTTGACCAGGAGTCTGTGTCTGTTCACTTGCTCCTGTAAGTTGTTAACATGTTGGACGTTTGAATCTGTGTCTGTGTTAGGAAGTTTTGGAAGAGTTGATTATGTTGAAATGTTAATAGTTAACCCATCTGTGGTCTTTAGTTCAAATTGACCTGGATTAGCTGGTTTGATTATTTACTCAAAAATGAGGTATAATTTGGAGTGAAGTTGACTAACAAGGTGAAACACAGAATTGGATGATAATTTAATGCTACATGCTTTACAACCAGTCAAACCACAAAGGGAACAGTAACTACAGAAAATTACAAGAACTAATAGAAAACACAATGAACCAAAAGACTTTGAATTTTATTCAATGTTCGATTGAATAAATTATTAATATTTTATTAATAATTAATATTAATATTGTTTTATTGTCAATAATAACTAGTAATAGATATTATTAATACATAATTAATAGTAAAAATAATTAATACAATATGATTAATGATATTTTATTAATACCGTATTCATGTTTATTAATAATCAATAATAATTTAATTTATGTTCAAGCCTCCCCCTGTACTTAAGCCAGTTGTGTCCCCCCACCACCTCTGAAATCAAAATTGTTACTGGTTTTGTGTTTTGTGATGTGCAACCAGTAAGCAGCAGTGTTGCGAATAACAGCGTTAAAAATAACGGCGTTACGTAACAACGTCATTTTGTCAGTAACGGGATAAAATAATTAATTACTTTTCCTGT
>BRDA01010755.1:36051-51932 GCA_036984385.1 Crenuchus spilurus
AACACGATGGCACTGTGGTCTGTCAGTGGACTACAGATGACCACCATGCCCTGTATGTGAGATGACCTCTTTCTGTCTCTAGCAAAAAAAAAAAAAGAACTTCCTGTGAATTCTTAATCACTCAGCGAGTGACGACGTTGAGTTTTTGAAAAAAAACTAAAAATTGCAGAGCACCTTGCTGTCTACAAAAGCAAAAACTCCAAAGGTGCAGTCTGAGCCTGGAGGGCAAAGGAGGTGGATGGTCGTCAGAATACCAAGCGGTCTGGGATGGGGCTGACTGAGGAAATCATCCACAGCTCAGTGCCCTCTGCTCCCAAGACGGTCTCTGCAAAGAGAACTAAAAATAAACATTTTTCCCTCAGGTCTCCTCAGGCCAACCTCCTGTCAAAAAGGAGACCCATCTCTCATACCACTTGTTGTGCCCAGGGAGAGGAACAGGAGATGTGGTGGGTTTTGTTCAATAATACAATAAAGGAATGGGGTGCAAGTCTTTGGACAATGAGAACTGACCACACCAGCAAGTTAACAATAAATACTTAAGCAGGCAAAGCCAAGAGAATGTAAAGAACATGTTAAATCACAAGGTCTATCTTCTTTATCACACCACTCCATGGCAAAGGAGGCTTCAATGAAAAAGTTATAGATCCCAAAGTAGAGCATCTAAGAACATCCAGCATCCATCAGGAGCTGAAGTTTGTTCTCATCTACTTTTCACTTTTTGGAACCTTTTTGGTTTCAAGCAAAAGCTCTAAAGTTTGAGGCGAGAGCAAGAGTAAAGAAGGAGTGATGTAAAGCTTGAAACTACTCAACCTCCCAGAGAAAATAAAGTAAAAGTAAAGATTTATACATGTAAACTTTTGCAGAGCTGGACAAAATTTACATTTGCTTAAAACATGAAAAACTTAATATATGTTAGTAATTTTACTGAAAAAGATACAAATCAGAAAATAAATAAGCCATATATTTTATATTCATTAGATTTTAAGTGATATTTCATCATGTCTTTTTTATTTTCTGTTAATCAGTATGACTTATAGCTCAGAAATCCAGACTCTCAAATTATTAGAATATTTTAAGTTAAAAAAATTTACTATTCAAACGTTATCACATTAAACCAAGAAAAGCCATTAAACCATTAAACCAATAATTTAAATTAAATTATGGACTCAATTGAATTTTTAACAATACTCTTAACTGTTGGAGATGCACTAGTAGTGTACAACCTAAAGTTGGGTTAAAACATTGGGAACACAATAATGAGGCTTAATTTGTTTTGGCTGTGATGTGTTTATATAACACCACCCAGGTACTGAATGTGTTCAAGGTGTGTTGCACTGGTGACAACTAAGTGTATATTACACCAAACGGGCAATGGATATAAGATTTCTAATAAAATTCCAAGATACCATTGGGAGCATTGTATGGAAGTTCAAAACTAATTTAATTAATAGACCTAAGGCCATCTAATTTTTGGCTTTCTCCCCTATCCAGGTAGGTTTACTACCATGCCATAAATTTTGAACATCCATACAATGTTCTCAGTAGTGTGTCTAAGGATGGTCAATGTCTTCCCTTTTTTCTTTTTGGTGAAATGGAGGTGATCAGAATGTGGCACTATTGAGGTGGTATGGAAGCCCAGGTTGCTGTGATAGTGGCTTCAGCTCTTCTGTATTGTTGGGTCTGGTGTCTCATCTTCCTCTTGACAGTAGCTCATAGACTCTCTGTGAGGTTTAGCTCAGGTGAGTTTCCTGGCCAGCACAGTGATACTTTGGTTATTAAACCAGGTGTAGGTACTGTTGGCAGTGTGGGCAGTGCCAAGTCCTGCTTAAATTAAATCCACATCTCCATTTAAAGTTTGTCAGCGGATGGAAGCATGAAGTGCTCTAAAATGTCCTGGTAGACGGCTGCACTGACTTTGGACTTGATATAACACAGTGGACCAACACCAGCAGATGTGTGTCACAGATTGTGTGTCTCTCCAGACTCTGAGACCTTGATTTTCAAATGAAATGCAAAATTTTGGTGGTTTGGGGAGCAGTCATATGCATTTCTTGGAAGGAAAATCTGGGCCACATCAATGTTGCTGTTGGGGAATGACCTTCACAAGACATTTTTTGTCACATTTCATATTTTATCTTCAGTCAATTCTATGCTTTTGACATGTTTTTAGAATTTAAATAATTATGATATTTTGGGTCAATTTTACAAGTTTAAATAAAAGTGCTGTGAGTGAAGCTAGTGTTGTGAAGTTGATTCCATAAAATCCTGCAGCTGGGTTGAGTAGCCAGCCTTGAGCCTCATGGGAAATTTGTTTTATCAACTAAATGAAAGAGTCCTCTTTTTTCTTGCTTTTCTTATTGTAACATGAGACAAATGCTTCTACATTAAAAACACTTTGATTCAATCTAAGAGTTGAGTCACAGTCATCTCACTTTCATATTACTGCTTTCATTGTAGAAAATCAATAATCTCCAATGACTTACAAAACATCATTTGTTCCAAAAATGTTGCTTCTTCCCACAAACATTCAGACTGAGAGAAGTCACTGAAAAGGTTGTGCATTCCTTGACCACTCCTGTTACCCACCTGCTTCATTTGGCAGTCGAGAACATGGCTTAATTATTCCATAACATTTGCAATCATCCCGAGAATGTCATTTGTTATCAACTCCAAATGAGTGAAGCACAGTCTTCAAGAGGCCATAGGGATTCCTCCAAAAACTTTCATCTTCAGCCAGTATGCTGATATAATTCTCTAAGAATGTTGATTTTTCTTTCTTTTTTAATCGAAGAAATAGAATTGCCTCTTGCTTTCGAGATACCAATGCCAGCTGCTGCTTGTGGATGCCAGGAGGTAGCAGTTCAGCAGCAGCGCAGCCCAGCCGGTGCATGACATTAAAGGTTTTTATTTGAATTTCAATCCGATATTCACTGAAGCAACAAATCAACATTGTATCTAATTTGGCAGAGTTTATTATCTACTCCAGTTTGAGTATCGTGCTGCAGCAGAGTAGTGAAAAGCATGGGCTTATCCACATGAGGAGATACAAATAACAATGTCATTTATTTTCATGACGTACCCCCATAATGTATGGCCAATGTTCAAGAACAAATTAGAGCTATAGTTCTTTTAATTCTGCTCATCAGGCCATGCTGATAATAATTTCCACCTCCACTGCTCACAGGATAAGGGACTCCTTGACAGAAAAGGGTATTCTGCTTGGGGAAAAATTCTTTGTACGTTCACTGGCCATTTTTATCTGAAATGCCCACAATATAGGTATCATAACCCTATCCCATCAGTGGAAAGAAACCACCATATGACCACCATTTATTGTTTTTACATACTGTACACTTATTAACCACTGTAGCTTATCTGTTTCCATGCAGAATTTGAAAGTCTTTATTAGCCATCCCCTAGTACAATAGTCACCAATCCTTTTCCTGGAAATCGACCTTCCTGCAGACTTCAACTTCAGGTTAAACCCAACCTGATCTGTCTAATTACTGCCTTCTGCAGTTCTTGATTAGCTTAATGAGGTGTGTTAGATTTGGGTTGGAGATGTGACACACTTCAACCACCCAAAATATACCTACTCAGTAGTGGAGGAAAGAAATTCTCATTCTCAATAAATGGTACTGTGCTACATTTTGTCCAATAAAGTACAGTGTAAATGTACCCGTGAAAGTACAACATAGTCTCTTAAAACCTATACGACTTTATATTTCTGTGGTTTTATGTACTCACAATTCATATTTACATAACTTCTTTCCAACCTCTGCTTTATCCTTTTCAATTAGTGACTGGAACACTTTGAAATGTTAACAATTTTTACATTCCAAAACAGATACATTTTTTACTCTTTAAATCCAAAAGGTTAAAATTTTGCCAAATGTAGTTTGCAGAAAGGAACAGATATTAACTTTTTAAACAGCAAAGTAAAAGTCTAAAATCAGGACAGGGTGAGTAAAGCAAAAATAACTTCAAATGCATACATTATGACACAATCTAATAGAGTCATGTTCTCAAACTAAAGCGGGCTGAAGATGGAGTCATGAGGAACACCACAGTGATGAGAAAGATGATGACCCAGTGATGGTGCAGTATCTTGGTGCAGTGAATACTGGTACAAGCTAGGTGTACCTTTTTACACTGGCATCTGTTCTGTGAAGGTATATGTTCATTGCAACAAATCAGAGCAAGTGAAATCATATTAAATGAGGTAAAGTATGTCTAACATTACTGGAACATTTTTTTTCCAACTAAAATCATGGCAGAAGCATGTAGATGAACATTTGACAGATTGAACATTCTAAGAACCAAACATGTAACATTTGTAATATTCAGAAAACATGCTACTTATGAAAAATCATTAGCTGGGCTTAACCCTAGCCTGCTGCATCGGAGGTAACACTGTTACCCATTATGCTATTCCAACCACCACTAAGACAAGACACCTTGTTGGTTGGGCTTATTCTAACACTTCAGGTTATTTAATACTTCAGCAGAAGAAAGACTGTTGATGTTGCCTTGAAATACTCTGTCTTCTGGCAAACGTATTTATCTGTCTTCACATTAATAGAATTACTTTCCAGGAATCTAATGTCCATCTGTACTGAGTCATCAGCAAGAGAGTGAAGTGAAAAAAATAAACCTGCAGAGAAGTTCACTCTCTCATTTGCTTCTGATAAGTTCAGTCTGATATAAAACAGAAGCACTAAAATAACAATGTACTTCGCCTATATGCTGTATCCACTGCACCAGGCAATAATCAACCTACTTCACATAGCAGTCAGTTTCCTTCTTCTCAAATGCCACGCATGGTCTTACATCTGTGAGTTATACAATTTGCACCTGCATTTAGGGGGGGGAGGAATCAATAAATCGATTACCCAGAGGCTTAGGGAATACATGGGTTACATTTTCAATGCAGACCACATCTCAAAGCAAACCCAGCCAAGAAAGTGCCAAAATGCCAGCTGGTGGCAAGAAGCAGAAAACAAACATAGTTAAGCTCCAGTTATCAGCACACAATGACTTTTGACATATTGTGCTAAAAGTAGACCACCAAAGAGACAGCAAGTCTCTCCATCCTCAGGTGTGTGACAGTAGTGAAAGGTTTACTTTGTTTAGTCATAAAAAGGTGGACACCCTGCTCAGATGAGACTTTTGGGTCATTTTGCAAGTTGACAATATGACAATATGTTCTGCACATTTGAATACAGTTTTTATTAAAAAAACGTAAAACATTGGAAAAAAATAACACATAATGTACCATAACTTTTGAACAAGCCACATTTGATGCTTTTTTTTTAGGTTTTATTTTTCCCCAAAAATATATATATACTGGGTCCATATTGTGTGAGATTTTGTGCCGCTCCTGCTCACATCTAGCCCATAGTCTTTCTATTTTAATGGACAATTGGGAATTGTACAATAGGCTGCTCAGATGGTCAGCTCCAAGTAATTACATGATTGGTTCATGCATAAGAGAACTAACTGATTCTAAAGTAGGCCATCGTACTGATAAAAATATGTATAATGTTAAGACCTTGTATCTCCAGAATTGCAATTTAACAGATGTAAGTCAATGTGATTTTCTTTCACACATTTTCAAATGTTAAAAACTTTATATATATATATATATATATATATATATATATATGTAAAGGTTTTTTCCCTGACTGTATATATACACACTACCATTCAAAGGTTTCACCCATTAAACAGAATATTTTCAATATTTTCAGGCAAAAAAAATTGTTTTTTTCCTAGATCTTTGGAGACTACTATAAAATCCACAAATGTTGCTGCTCCAGAGACACAACTTTCTATGGTAAAAGGGTGAGGTGGGACAGTTTCACCACGTTTTAGCTCTGTTTTGGTGTCTCCCACAAGTTGATGAAAGCGAACTTTCTCCCACCACACCTTTTGCTGTGCACATGAAGACCCTCCCACTCACTGAAACATTCCAAGACCTGTTCTTATTATTATTTTTCACAGAAGCAGTGGTACTTGTAATTTTTGCCACAAAAAAAAAAACAATTTCTAAAAGTAAATATTTCTAAATGTTTGATTTAATGAGTGACCACAAACTTTTGAATGACTGTGTGTTTGTGTGTGTGTGTGTGTGTATTTGTGTGTGTGTGTGTGTGTGTGTAATAGCACAATTTTAATTCATTTTAATGAAGACCATACTGTATTTCCCAAAAGTGGAAAGTTGGAGGAAAACAAGAAAGACCTCATAATCCATCACATCTGCAAAACATGGTAGCATGAACATGTACTTCTAGCTCAGAAGAATCCTCTGATGATCTGATGGATTCTGAAGTGAAGCATCTCAACCAACTGAAGTCCTTAATGAACTGCACAGAGATTCACCTTGAAGCAGGACAATGATCCAAAGCATACCACTAAAGCAATTATGGAGTTTTTCAGGATCAAAAAAAGAGGAATGTTCTTGTCCGGCCTAGTACATCACCTGACCTGAACCTTGCTGAGAATGCATTTCACTTACTGAAGCAGTCCGGAAATGAAAATGGCTGCATTAAGCATTAGAGGCCTGGCAGGGCATCATCAGTAATGGCCAGTGTCTGTTGAAGTCTAATGTCCAGCCACTGATTCACAGAAGATCTGCACATGACTTTTTTTCAATTGCTATTTTAATTATGCTTATGCTAATTTGTCCATTCAGTTTTGGGTTTGGGAAACTGGGAGCAGTGTATAAAAGTACTTTCTTTGTGATAATTAAAGCAGAACTTTAACTACATATTCAAATTCAATGTGTTGGAACAATAGAGCCAAAACAGTCACTGTCCAATTACTTATAGTAGACACTAGGCACTGTCCAAAAACTTAAGGCATGCATATATACACTGTATATATATATATATATATATATATGCATTTAGTCATTTTCCTTATGCCCTAGGATGGTTCCATAGCATCATTCCCAGACAAAAGATCTGTCACATTATAATTGAGGTCTAGTGAAAAGCACTTGATTAAGTCATCTCTGTGGCCATTTGCTTGCACCCTGTTTCTAAAAATGAACTTGTGTGCTAATTACGCCATGGTTCAAAAATAAACGTGGTTATGTAAGGCATTTTGACTGCATGTCTAAAAGATTCACTGTTGTGAAGATCAACATTAGACTGCTTGCTTGCAGGAGTAAGTCAGAAACATAGGGGAGCAGATGGGTCACAGCTTAAATACAGTATTTTTAGCTAAGCTGTCTGCTGCACACACTAAACCAAGTGCTATTGACATGAGGATTGAGATGTGAGCTCTCCATCAGAAGGTGAGGTACTCCTGGACTGCAGGAACCAACCTGCTCAGCATACTTTAGCTGCAAGGGTTGGAAGGTTCTGCAATTAAAAGGGAAGTTAATGCATTTCACACATGCCATCATGACGCTGCCGAGTTTGAGGGCTGTGGCACTGGACTCGGGACAGCCAGCAGGTCTGCATACTAATACAATATGCTACAGCGTGTGCTTATTAATGCATGCTCTCTCTCTCTCTCTCTCTCTCTCTCTCTCTCTCTAACGGACAGCTGGGAGATCACATTCACATCTGCTGCCTAGCCGAGCTTTTAGGAAAATGATCAGCATCGTACTCACAGTATGAGGACACTGTCAGTTCCAGGCAAGAAACGGCCACTTACATAGTGTCATGGCAGAAGGCGAGGTTCTACCAAGACAAGCTCATAATTAGAAGAATATCTTGACCAGCAATGCTAATGTAGCTAACAATGTTGCTTTCACATTCACAAAGAAATAAAACCATATAAATGGCCAATTACATTGATGGGCAGAGGCGTACAAGGGAATTGCACTGTTAAATGAATACTAAATGCAAAATGCAAATGTGGCTAAAGAAAAAAATCTAGTGGCAACTTGTTAGCATGGGCTTACATCATAAACAATAATAACCAAAGATGTAGCACTGAAAATGGGAAGATTCATCATTAAAAAGAATTTTGCCAACAATGTCAATGATAACTTGCTTCCAAATTGAGCAAATAAACAGCACTAACAGAATTTTACATAAAAAGAACAATTTGCAGAGCACTGACTAGCTGGAGACACATTTCAAAAATGCTGATGTTGCTAGCATAAACAGAACCTAATTGGAGTTAGTTAGCATCACCTTCCATCAAGCTGTTAATAGCCACTGCCCTAATTCCCCTTCTCTCATTTCTTTTTAACATTTTGTATGTTTTCTTAGTTTGGCTGACTTCAGATAATGATTAGATGATCTACAGTAAGGGTCTCAAACTTACAGGACACTCTAGTAGGGTTTAGTGATTTTGCTGCTCAAACACACCATGTCCAACACTTATTAGGCAGGAAATTAACTGACAACAGTTAATTTCAATTGTAATTAACAGTTAAAACAGAATTGCTTGAGCAGGATCACTAAAACCTTCACTAAAACCTCCAAGACTGGAGTTTGAGACCCCAGGCCTACAGATTTGAGGTGCAACATCTGGCCAAGAACTGTATGTACAATACCCGGCCTTAACACCTCGAACGCCAAAGAGACTGTTTTTGACTTCTGAAGAGTAAAGGCCCCCTCTCTTCCACATACACAGAGTGTACGGAAAGTGTTAAATTACATCTGACAGCTGACATTGACCTCCAACACCTCAAAACATTCACAGATTTTGAACCAACATTAAAAACTTCCAATGTAGTCTGTGATTTAGGGGTACTGTTTGATTCTGTCCTCTCATTTGGTCCTCTCACAGGTTCCTGGTGTAATCACTCTCCAGGTAAGACACTGAAACTCTGGTCCATGCTTTCATATCATCCTACGTAGACCACTGTAATTCACGTCTCATTGGCCTTCCTAACAAAACCAGTCCCTCTCTTCAGTATGTCCAAAACTCTGCTGACAGATTAGACTTTCACTCCAAAAAATCAGCTCATATCACCACAATTCTGTTTGTGACACTGGCATCCTGTCACACTTCACATTCTCTTTAAACTTCTGCTATTGGTTCAGCCGTGGTCTGGTGGTTAGAGATCTGGTCTTGTGACCAGAAGGCTGCCGGTTCGATCCCTGGGCAGGTCATGACTGAAATGTCCTTGAGCAAGGTACCTAACCCCCAACTGCTCCCCAGGCTAAGAATAGGGATGCACACCGAATAGGGCTGCCCACCGCTTTAGGCACATGTTCTCACAGCCTAGTGTGGGTTAAAGGAAGATGTCAAATTCCATTGTGTACAATCACTTTGGCAAAAAGTTGAATCTAACCTAATATTAACTTGAAAATCTCTCCAGGATTGAGCACCAGCCTACTTAGCTGAGCTCCCGCGTCTTTACTGCCCCTCCTCAACACTTAGGTCCTCTAATTCTGGTCTTTTGATTGTCTTCAAGTTCAAAGTTGTCACTTCGGGTGGCAGATCCTTCAGTGTCATGGCCTCGAAACTATGGAACATCTTATCACAATCCCTCAGAGACTGTCCCACTCTATCCACATGTACTCTCTCCACACTTTCCTTCTGCTCTATGATTTTTTCTCCCCTCTGATAAGTGTCCTTGGGTTTGAGAAAGGCACTATGTACATTGAACTTAATAATAATAATAATAATAATAATAATAATAATAATAATAATAATAATAATAATATTTATTTATTTATTTATTTATTTTACTTTTCTTTGGAAACCAAAACAGGCCAAATTTCTACAGTAAGACCATTTAAAGAAATGGGCTTGGGACCAAAAGGTCACAGGTTTGATATCCTGAACCAGCAGAAATTTGGCAGGACATATTTCCATACATGGCTGAAGTGCTCTTGAGCAAGGCTCATAATGCCCAACTGTCCCCCACATGCCATACACGAGGGCAGCACATCTGGGTACTGTGCTCTTGTAATGTCCTCAATTAGCACCTTGAATTTTACTGGCAGTTTTATAGAATAAATTAAGAATACTGTATTGATTTTTAGTCATTTAATGCCCAAATGACTTTAGTCAATGGCTAGAGTCATATCCTGACATATAAAACCTACCTTATTGAATCAGCATCTGTCACTTTTTATGTCATTAAGGCTCTTTATTTTGCTGTTTTCTCACCAATGATGTTATTGTAATTACCTACATTACTAACATCAATATGCTTAAAAGGAGGTTAGCAAAAATATCACGTAACCTGCAGCTACTGCATATGTTACGCTAAAAAGAAAAAAATAAATAAACAAAATTATGCATGACGCTACTCATTTGTCCAGTTTGTTGCTGGTACATTTACAGAGTTTGTTTTCAGTCAAACAGGGACATGATCATCATCAGGTAAGTGACATATGCCTGCTCTCATCCATGGCTGCCTGAGGCAGAGGGCAGAGAGTTTGTTTTCCGTCTTTTTCCTTAAAATACTTGGTGTGCAGCGGGAGGGTACTGCAAAGGCCCTGACTCATACGTTTTGGAGGCGTCACATGCAGGGCTAGGAGAAGACAGAGTATTAAAATTGCATCCCCTTCTGAGAATGACAGCATCCCAGCTTAACTGTTCCAGGAATTGTCAAGCTGTAAGTGGCCACAGGGTAATTTCAGGCTCATGTCATAGACACTCGCGCTAACATGGATAGGTCTTCAACACTTCAAAATTGTCAGTAATATGTCAGCGAGGATTGACAAATGACAAGCAGCCCACTCACCTCCATCTCTAAATTAAGCGCTGCCAATGAGTTTGCACAGAGACCTGGACCAATACGAGTGTGATGAAGAATGGGCTGAAAATGTCTCTACAAGCAGTCAGTGTGGAAATGATTGGCTAGAGGCCTGTTTTGGTATTAGAAATTAAAATTCATGGCACGACTCCCCTGATACACAACATGCCAGTTTCTTAATATAGCGCCATCTTAAAGGTTCTAGATGTTCTATTGTTGAGGCATTGTCGGATCCTTGCCCACAATCTATTTTTTTTATTACAAAGTAGCGGGCACGGCTCACAGAGTTCTAAATGAAAACACTAATCCAGCCATCTGTAATATTGAAGACT
This sequence comes from Crenuchus spilurus, assembly GCA_036984385.1. NCBI lineage: Eukaryota > Metazoa > Chordata > Actinopteri > Characiformes > Crenuchidae > Crenuchus > Crenuchus spilurus. The sequence goes on from BRDA01010755.1 coordinate 47,059, forward strand.
TGAGGGCTGATGACTTTGGAGAAAATAAATTACCGACAACAACCTGGAAGCGGCCTGAAGCGAAAGGGAATGTAAAACGTGGTGTAAAGTGTAAACGACAATATCTCACCACGCCATTACCCTCGTAAGGATGGATGCTGCTTTTCTTCTTTCTTCTGAACCTGTCAGCTCCCCCAAGATTTCTCTCCATGCATGCTTCAGATTTATGTGAAGAGACCATGCATGAGGCTCTACTCCAAGTCCCAGGCTTTCAATAGGAGCTTTATGTCCCTCACCTGCTGAATGCGCAACCTCCACTGTCCCACAATGCCGAGCATTACGCTTTCATTCAGTCTCCAGTCATAACACGCTGCAGTGGAGACCATAAGGGTCACTTCAGAGAAAGCTCCCCCAAAGTGCCAAAAAGCCATCGTTTTTGTCTCCGAGGTTTTTTTTCTTCTTCCCCATTTCCGTCTTCCTTTTGTCCTCTTCCATTTCTTACTGAGATTACACATAATTAGCCAAGCTAACCTGAATTTATATTTAATTTCTTTCCTTTATTAGTTTTAGTAAAGCAGAAGAAGTGAATTGAGCGAACATGTCTAGACCGTCCTATGCAAATAGGTCTGAAAATAGCGAGTGCATTTGCTGTAAGCAAGAAGTATGAAAATGAGCATAAAGAAACAGCATGGGGGGAGTGCAAAAAATGCCTGGAATGCTGTCAAGGGCAGAGGCTGTGCTAATGCAGTCCATTCATTCATTTTTAAAGCTGTGTTTATATCAGCAAGTGTAGCTGAGACGATGACAACAGTGCTCCTAACGAATTGCCGCCAGCAAACACAATAACAAACACAGTAACGGTGCACTTTAGCTGAAGAAGCCTTACAGTTCTGTGGGCTCATGGGCCAAAGTCCAAGACTGAAAGGTTTTGTCAATAGGTAATCCACATCGACTATGTCATTTAGTGCAAGACTTGGCCTAATAATTAGGCCTCCAGACTAGTAACAGCTATCACCTTCAAACAAACATAGTAAACATTATCCTCGTCCTCTGAAAGAGTTAGATGTAAATAAGCTCATAGGTTAGCTGTTTATATGCTCACTAAAATTACAATATACAGTGATAATAATAAAATATGTAGACATGAAATGTAGTAATGTGTTGGGTTAACCCTTTTCAAACCTCTGCTGATGGCAGTCCAGTACTTATGAAGGTAAACCATACAGCCATAACAGTGGTCACTTTTTTCTATAAGCTAAGGTTAACAGTACGTTTAGTAGATGCTGAGTGTTACAGCAGCTGTTTAAAGCAGACAATGCTAATGTCTGAACACTAGCTAGGAAGATATGAGAATATGAATACTGAATTTCTGCCATTACATTATCTCTATCTGTGTGTCATAAAATATTTCAACCACATCCATAAGTCATTCATAAATCCTTTATATTTGACATATGACTGCATGTAGCTCGCTACAGAACCACTCACAGATACAGCAGGTTCAGCGCTGTAAATGTTTTATGTAGTATGTAGTTACCATAAACTGAACCTAAATTGTTACATTTGCACTTCACAGACCAATAAAACCCACTACTTATAGCACTACATGCATGGGCTGTGATGATAGCAATTAATTACCATAATAATGACCAGCATATTGGCCATTCCTACAAAACTGCAGAACAACAGTTTGTAGTACAAAAAGCAATGCAATATACAGCATCTCACACATATAAAGCAGGTATTTATAAAAATCCAGGAACTCCTCTTCACATGTCTGAGTCCCTTAAGGACAGAAGAACTCACCTGCCAAGAATGCCTCCCCGAGGGACATCCAGATGAGAGAGAGTGGCCGATTTAGTGTACAGCTAAGTGCAAAGAGACTTGGTGGGTAAAGGGCACAACTCTGAAGGGAAGATTATGTTTTAATGGATTGTAGGGAGGGCACCATGTTCTGACCTTCAACATCACTTCATTGACCGAATGTACACCTGAGACAGTCTGTTTATCAAAAGATCAACTTTTGAGCAAGAGGTCAAGCCTAATTTCCAAACCTGTCTTCAACTACTATTTTTAATAATAATACATTTACATTTCAATAAATAATGATAATTAAATTTCAATATTAGTGTTACATTCATATGTAACATGTTTTGTGTTTTGGTTTTCTTTCTTACAGCATTTCTAAACAGTGTTCTTTGTCCTGTATTTTAGATTTTACCCTCATAAAGAAAAATCTTAGATATAATTACTTATTATTATTATTAATTATTATTACTATTATTATTATTATTATTATTATTATTATTATTATTATTATTATTATTATTATACTTGATTTTGATAAAATATATAATGAATTTTATTTATATAGAATTAAAAACAAGGATAATAATGTGTAATACTACTACTACTACTAATAATAATAATAATAATAATAATAATAATAATAATAATAATAATAATAATAAACATTACCAAACCATAAAATAGACTATTTATATTTATAATATATCTTAGATAATTTAAATATAATTTGTAACTTTCAATTTTTTTTTTTTTTTATTTATGCAACTTTAAAAATGATAAAAATATATATTTGCAACAAAAACAACTAAATATTTATTTATTTGTATTTACTATTATGAAAAATATATTTAGCATTAGCCTTCAGTGGAAGAACAATAAAAGGATCAAAACTGCATGCTGGGATAAATATGGTAGCAGTTATAAAAGGTATTATGTGCAAAAGTTCTGGTTGAGAAAGTTCCTAGTTGGTTTCTTTTCTTTCTTTCTTTTTTCTTCTTCAATAAAACCACCATGAAATGACCCGAAGTGACTGACAGAAGCTAACAAGTAACTGCAATCTGGGTGACCTCACAAAAAGGAATTACTAAAGAACTAAAATCCCCAAATGAGTGGAGTTTGTGCTGCATGTATGAGTGTTAATATGTATATTTGGATCCACATTAAATATTATAATTCAGATGCCAAAAGGTATTTAACATTTTTTTTAATACAAACATGACATTGTCAAAATCACTTGTCATGTGACCTGTTCAACATTTCCCTTTTGAACTCTTGTTTATCATTCTGGATAGATTTGTCCAGGGATCTGCACGTGACTGGCATATTACAGATAGGTTTACATTTAGGATGAAATGTAACCACTACAGGAACTAAAAGCCAGATTTTACCAGCATTACCTGTGTTGAGATGACAAAAAGTCACATTTGTTGCCGAGGCCATGAACATCGCCATGGTAGGAGGCTGGGGGATGCAATAAGAAGCAATAACTCAGGTCTCCAATTCCCTTCAACACCCCTCCGGTGGACATTTCTTTTCGTAAATTATACCAGGAAGCATGCAATTCTGGCTCAGTACAGCTATATCATGTATCATGTGTCATAGTTATGAAAAAACACATTCAAGAAAGCATCAAGAGCATACAGGAGCATAGAGGTTCTCACGATATGTCAAAATGTGTGCAACGTCAATGCTAGAATCTGCATCAGTTCAATCTTTTTTGTTTCATGGACAAAGCTGACTCCGTCAGTCTATTGATACTAATCTTTAAATGTTTGCAGCGGTGAATATCACAGTAGATGTTTATTACATGTAATACATGTAAAGTCATAAAGGACATATAACAATATGTAACCAAGTCATATTTTACAAATAATATCAAGATATTGCAATATGATACAGACTGGCAATATGGCGCAGGTAATATCTCAATATATGCATATTGCATTTAGTTTATGCAAGAAATATTGAAATATTAATATGGGTCGTATTGAATGGGTGGTATTTTAGTCTCCCATTACACATGCATTACAGGTAGTATGAGTAATACTATGAATATTACAATGGAATTATATAATATTGTATAATATTAGTTTACAGTATATGTGAATTACATGTGATTGACTAGCATGGTTTCCTTTAACTTCATTTCAACTTTTTCACAAAAAGACTACTGCTCAAAGGTTTGGGGTGGCTCTCTAAATTAAATAATTTTCATAACACATACGTATGTTTGTGAAGATTTTTTTTGTAAAGAATAATCACAAACAGCGACTTCAGTATATTAGGGGCAGGTGGGGCCCGGCCCCACCAGATGTCGCTGTGGAGCAGTGTGTGACAATCAATAATTCTGTTTACATTTATTTTATTTAAATATTATTTTCTAACATTGTTGTGTATTTGATTTAGGAAACTGGCAGTAGTTCCCAGTACTTTTAAAATCTTCCTATATGTGTTGCATAAGATCATTATTTCAACAGTCTTCATTTAGTTAGTGAGTATGGCGCCGGCCCGTCAGCGTCCGTTTTATCAAGTGAGCAGTAGAAAACACTTTGTGCATGTGCAACACGCTTTCAATAATGAGCTGTGGAGCACGCTAATGCTGGCAACATGCTGATAGCAACCAATAAATAATGAAAGATTTGCATACGTGAGCTTTTGAATATCGTTTACAGTATCAGCGGTGCTACGCAGCTTGCCACTCAAAAACATCACAGTAAATGTTAGCTGCTGCTAGCAAGGGGATATAACGAACCACGTCGACAATTTGACAAAATGAACAGTTAGATAACACACAGACAGTCATCTTACCTCAGTAAAAGCTTTATTTCCTTTATTCATGACTGGAATGGATTGTATTTAAGTTCCTTTGGTCACAAAGGAATACCACCACTAAGTAAGTCTCCTGACAGGGGATGCATCTCACAGCAGGGGTTCAGAATTTGGCACAACACCGGATTATGCTTTTTAGAATTTCATTGATGAGCTGCATTTGTGGTTGAATTAATTGAGCAAGGTGGTTTGTGTGTAGTTTCACTGATGAGTGGGATGCTGCCCACAGAATTTATTGTGCCCCACCTGACTTTCTA
>BRDA01010755.1:51942-77080 GCA_036984385.1 Crenuchus spilurus
ATCTTTCAGTCCACCCCGTGTTATTTAAGACACCCGTCGTAGGGTGAGTAGTCACTTTGATGTGTGGTTTGTGTGTAGTTTCACTGATGAGTGGGATGCTGCCCACAGAATTTATTGTGCCCCACCTGACTTTCTATTGTAGAGACGCCACTGATCACAAATGTTGCTGCTCCAGGTACTCTATGGAAGAGTAGCCACTGCTTAGCTCAGTTTTGATTTTCTCTTACAGTGAGTTAACAGTGAGATTATAGGCTTTAGTACAGCTGTTCACTCTTCACTGGATGTGTAGCACACATTTTGTGCAAAGCATCATGAACATATGGTAGCGCTAGCAGTAGAGCTCTATCACTTACTTAAGTAATGATTAAGAACCTTCCTTTTTTTTGTCAGGTTCTCCAAACAGCTAGAACGAAGAATGAATGTACTGTCATGGAAAATGTTCAGTTTAATGGGTGACCCCAAATGGTGAGGAAAAATAATGCTCTTTAAAAAAAGCATGGTTGAACCTGAACTTGGGAGTAGTAGTATAGTCAGATGCAGCCTAAGTAAATTCTTAGAGAGAAGAAGATACAGGTAAATATGACAGCATTGCAGTAGTCGTGTATTAAACGACAAATCCTAGTGGAACAAGAAATGGCAACGCCTGCATTTCCTATGTGGCTGGTCTCTGATATGCAATAGAAAACACACAGAGAGTCTGAATATGCTTACAGGTCAAACTCCTGCAATTACAAACCAAAGCAATTGGAACCCAATTCTGAGGCGAAAGTGCCTCTCGTCATGCTTTGTGCGCAGAGCACACGCCAGCATGCAAGCGCCTTGGCCACCACGTGGAGAACAAAATTCCCCTCAAATGTCATGAGAATTGCATCACACGGAACGCTTAATCCCCTGTGAAAATTTCAGAGGTGAAATAATGGCGAGGCCAAGGAACGCTGAGCACCTGACTTCTGCACGGCTGGATTTGTTGCAGATCAAGAATTTCTGTAGGTCTGCTCAGATAAAACCTGCAGTTTATTCCTACCTCATACGTGGGGGAAGGAAAATCAAAGTCATCACCCAGCGTGCTTTTTCACCAAGAAAGAATACGTATTCACAGGCTTTCTATGTGGTTTTATTGTCTTTTTGACTACCTGCTAATAGAAAAAGAAAAAAATTGATATCATTTGTATGATTTAAAAAATTGATATCATTTGAAATCACAGTATGACTGTGACCAAGATTACAGCTGTGTTTATCTCCACCTTCTGCTGAAAAGCCACTGCAGAGTTTAAAGCTTTCAGATTACAACAGCATACCTGCCAACAGTAAGATGTGTTTTTCAGCGTTATTGACAAAATCTCCTTAGTGGAGAACATAAATCCAGGAGGGTGGAAGGTCCCCGAGTCCCCAAGTGATGCAAATCAGGTGGGGTAGTTTTCCTCTTCCTCTTGGTTGGGTTGCCAGTTAATACAACACATATTCTATTTAAAAAAAACTTCAGGAACCTTTTATTTGTATCACTTTGAAATTAATATAAAAACTGGAGAAATTACCAATTGATAACAGCAGTAAAATGGTAGAAAACAAGGAGAGTCCCACAAAATCAGGAGTGTTGGCATGTATGTTGCTCTCTGAGATACCTTAACAAAAAGTCACCTGACTGTAAAAGTTCAAATTTTCTAAAAATATAAAAAAAGTCCCCATGCCACCACAGCTAGCTGCCTTGCCCCACCATATCTCTGATTACTGAAAAATATTCATTCTAATAATATTGTGCTTCATGTTTCTCTGGCTCTTACTGAAATAGTAAAATCTAGTTTTAGTTATTGTGCATAAATCCACAGACAATGTAACATGGTGGGCCACCTGGGCTGCTGGCCAACCTATTTTTTAATGTGAACCAAAGAACTTTCAAAGGTCACTGTATATCACTGTCTAAAATCCAGACCTGTCTTGTGCATATATTTTTAGTATGAGTTTATCATCTCATCCCTACTGCAGCCTGAACAAACTGTAAGCTTACTGAGTCTACCTACATTACAGTCAACGCATGAATAAGCCTTTTCTAGGATCCTGAGTATATGAACCCTCACAAATATGTCTACATGACATAAAATGTGACCCCGCCAGGGAAGACCAGGTCAAAGTCATTCTTTTTTTTCTAAATTTGTTTTTTTTTTCAAAAACTTTTTTGTGAATTTAAGTTTGTTTTTGATCAAAATATGTACTACAATAGATATGCGAGACTGTTATCTTTCATTTACAGCAATAATACAGAGTGGCTAAGTTTTGTCACTAATGTGAGTGACACGATATTCACACGATATCTCAATAAGTTGCCCAGTGACTTTGGCCTGGTTTTCCCTGACGGTGTCACAAATAGTCTTGGCCTACTTAAAATTCTAATCAATTTCTTCCATTTTAGTTTTATTATGTAATTTGTGTTAATGTGTTACTGTGGTGCTTTTACACCTGCATTGTTTGGTCCAGACATTTGGACTTTTCACTTTGGTCCAAACCAAAATAACAGGTGTGAAAGGAGACGCGAACCACTGTCCAGACCAAAGGAGCAAAATTTGTTTTGACTAAAAGAGGTGGTCTCAATCCGGATCTACTGAACCATGGTTCAGTTCTTGTGAGTGTGAAAATACTTTTCTAGAAGGTTCGAACTTTCGGACCAATTATAGGAAGTTGAGGCAGGCGTTCCTCGTCCATTCTACAACAACAACAGAAGAAGAAGAGAAATAACCAGAAAAAAAAGCTGAAATGAGCCGTGGTAGCACATGGGGCAAGGAGGTTTCATTAAAATTTGGTCTGATGAACTTTAGAAAAGTTAACTTGAAAAAATGCACAATACTAAACCATGCAACTTATATTCTGAGAGGATGAAAGAAAAACGATATGACAGGATGGCAGAGCAATGCCACCTTAAGGTAAACACATGCTAACATCAGATGCACATCCTTCTACAAACCAATCAGTGTTAAGTGTAGGAAGATGCCGCCCATCAGTGATGATGACAGGATGGAGGCGTATCATACAAACGTCTTTGCTGCACTCGTAAAAATGCAGTGAAAACAAAACTAACCTGACCAAATATATATAAGCTAACAAACACACGAGCCTTGGTTCGGACATGTTACGCTGTCCTGAGGTGGGGTATTGGAACACGGGAGGCAGGAGTGAATCCAAAGAGAGGTTTTTTGTGGACACTGGTAGACTAGACGTTGAAACAGGAACACAAGATAACTAGGTACAGCTTACATCTAACAGATACAGATAAAATGACTCACAAAGACAAAGATAACAAAGTGAGAATATATCTAGGATGTAATCAGTGACATACACGAGGGAACAGCCATGGACAATGAATCACCGGGGGGTGTGGACAATAACGTAGACCAGACATGTGGAAGACAAACCCAAACACAGATGACAGGGAAAGGGGGTGAGGCCTTTGATGGTGCTGACAGGACCATGGTTCAGACTTTCAGGTGTGAAAACACCCTGTTATTAAAAAAAATGCAAATTTGCATTACACTATCATTTTAAGAATAATCTTATTTGTAATATTAGTGTGTCAACAAGAAACACTTTGGATGCAGAGACTAAATGTAGATTTTCCAGTTCAAAATTTCATTGGGTAAGAGAGTCAGTGGATAGCATAATAAAAGAAAACTATCTCAAAGTGCACAGACAGATGCTGCCTTTATCGACTTCTTGGAACTGGCTATGTTCACCTACCTATTATTGCTTGCACTCTCTTGCACACAATCTGGCAAAAAAGTATCAATCGATTGTCCAGCTCCACTCTTCAATGGCAGGTCATAATTCAATTCGATTTTTGATTACTTGTGCAAATCAAACGTTATAACATTATTTTGTCTTGTCATTCCTCGTTTTCATAATGCTGGGCTCAGAGCCTGATATAATGGGTGACTCACATAAAGTAAGCCTCCAGAATATTCTTGGCCAGCAGCCATGGCACCTGCACAATGTATCATGCAAATCCACTGATGCTAAGTAGGTCTGAGTCTGGTTAGTATTTGGATGGGAGACTTGTGCCGATTTTGAGTCTGCTGGAAGTTTTAGTGGTACAACAGGAGGGACTATTTCTGGGTTCTGTTTGGATCCCAATGTTATCAAAGAGTTGGCGTGTTATCTTGATGTCCCAGCTAAATGTTCCACTCCAAATCATCCCTGGCTTTGTTCTTTTCTCACCTTTGTCTAATAGCTAATGTGTGGTGAGAGTTCTGGTGCAGACTGACTGGCATCATATCATCCAGGTGATGTTTGTAAAGGATAATGTAGGTACTCAATCCTGGGTAGTTCTTCCATTTCCTCATATAGTTTATCATGTGATTTTCCAAGTAAACATTGTCTATGGTTGTTTAGCACCAGTTAGTCTCTGTCGAATGTTTTTTACATGAGCAGTTCACCTGTCTAGAACAGTTCCTGTTGAGAAATACTTGCACTTGGACAAAAATAACAATATAAGTGTAAATGTATTTTAATCGCCCCCAATATATCATGTTGGAACTATATTAGATTTAAAAGTTGACCTTATTTTTCTCTTTTACCAAGTTGCACTGGATGTATGATAAATCAAACTGAGAAACAGAAGCTTAAATGGCAATTTTTTTCTGTCCTGGGCAATGCTAAGTTTTTTTTTTTTTTTTTTTTTTTTATCATGCAGCAGGAAAATATCAGCTATCTTGGATCTTTAGATCATAAATAAACTTTAGGAAGGAGCTTGCGCTGAGATAATAGCCACCGGCCAATATGACAACACCTAGTCTAGGAAATCTGGTTTTCAGTGCTTTGCTGTCTCAGTGTTTTACATTTACTATGTATGTCTATTGTCTTGACAAAGACATCAAAACAGTATTATGTTTCAATAGTGCTAGACAGCAAAATGCTACATATTTAGGGTTACTATATGTGATCCAAAGACTCTCCCTCTCTCAAGGGTTGTGTTATACTTGCTATTAACCCTCTGGGGTCTGAGGATATTTAAGGCACTCTGATGTAGTCTGACATACCCTGACTTTTTACAAATTACACACATCTAAAATGAATTTTCCCCAAAGTGTTACACAGGCTTTAGTTCAGCACAAACTCAGTAACAACAGTGTCAAAACAGTGAGTGTCTTTGTCTTAGTAACTTAGACTTTCCAAAAACCTATTTTCAGCAATACACTGACCAGCTATTTAATTACATCTGCATTTATTGTCCATTTAAGCTCCACTGAAGATATAAATGCACTTAATTATAGACTGTAGTCCATATGTATACTTGGTTAGACTGATTTCATGTGGGTAGCGTCCCGTGACCACTGATGAAAGAGTAGAGGAACAATTTTACATCTAGAAGGTGAACCAACAAGGAAGGCATGTCTGAGTGGACAGTGAAGAGTCTGATCCACTCTATGTATGCCTTAAATAGTGCTACGTTTGTTGAGAATGTATATTTTTTTCCTTTGGAAAAGTAAACTTCAACTCTTCCTTGCAGATCCTCCTTTGGAGGCTACAGTGATTCATTTTCTGACAGTCAGGAATAGTACACTGTTTAATTTAATAGTCTTCCATTCCTTTAACTCTGCTACATACTGTCTGCAGAAATAGGCAGTAGTTTGGAAAGGAAATGTGTTGTGACATCAAAACAGTGATAAATAACTGAAGAATAGCTCAGTTTTCCAGTTACTTTATGAGTATGGCACTTGTAAAGACACAGGTAGGCCTATATATGCTTAGTAATAGATCTGTAGATCAGGAGTGGGAAGCCAAGGGTTGGCCTGATAGAACAACTAAACTTGAGTTGGATCAAGTGTGCCTAAGCAAGAAAATCAGCAAACTGTGGAGGAATCCGGGCCTCCCAGGACCGGACTTTCCCCCACCTCTGCTCTAGACGAAGACATGTTTTATCACTTAATCATGAGATTGAGTAGATCTTTGCCATGATCTTCCACAGCAGCCTTGAAGACTTCAGCAGCATTACAGAGTGACAGCTAAAGAACGGCTGAACGGCTGAGGTGGTGACCAAACAGTGAAAGACCAGCACCCATGATAACCAAAGGGAGTCCCTGAGTGTAATCCAATCTTTCCACTTGTCCAGCCTTTGTATCACATCCTGGCTCTGCAGGCTTGATTAAATGTTGGTTGGACTCTCATCACTTTTGACAGGCTAGCTACTATCTTAGGGTTTGGCTGCGAGTAGGGAAATTAATTGATTCATATCTTTTGGAGCAGAGCCCTGCTGGAGCTTTCCCTTATCTTAGTCTCAGCGGTGGGGAAAAAAAAGAAAAAGAAAAAGATTCATTTCTTTGAACCTTTTCAATAAAGGTCTGATGAGATACTTAATTTAAGAAACTGACTACGAGAAGCAACTGCTCGGCTGAAGCGGCAGAGCCTCCAAAGCAAACACAATTAGCATTATTTCCCAGTGATTAAAATGATACAAAAGCACAATGTGTTCCACATGATCATTGAGGAGGAGGAGGAGGAGGAGGATAGAATGTAAAGATGTTAGGACAGAGATAATGGCAATTCCACGCAACAGCTTAACTAAAACTTTCAAACTAAACTCTATATTTGATAGCGAAGAGAGTCCACCAAAGCCTACACTTTCAGAAAAGAGTCTCCAAGCTCTAGATTTTGAGAGCTTCAAATACGTTTTCAAGTAAGACAAGCCCAATAAATATGCGTCTCAGAATAATGGAGAGCAATATGGCATAGTACTTGAAAACATTTTCATGATGTGATATTTATCTGAATATTTCGGTTTTATGAGTTTTGCTGGGTGGAGATTGCTACAATTTATTTGCTACAAGCTATAAATAGTTCACCATTGGACAGACTGGGGATGACTGCCCACTTTCACTTGAGGTATAAGACTAAGCTAATAAGCAATGCAAGATTATACTTTTGGCAGACATTCTTATTCAAATTACAATTTCTGAGATGCTGCATTTGTAGAGTTAGGAGTCTAGCCCAAGGACTATCATTGGTATGGTGTGTTTTGTTTACCCAGGAACCCCAATCTGTCACATGGGAGACAGTGTAGTTACCCTCTACACCACTAATTTTTAGATTTTTTCACATCTGTGGAAGTCTGTAACAAGAACATGTTTACTGTATGATCATCTACTAGAGTAGTTGAATTAGCCTTTAGGTATGACTCTGGAATAGTTCTAATAATGATGACTGATGGCTAAAGGTGCTGAACAGTCACTGGGCCAGTAAAATTCCCATCACCGGGATGTTCCTCCAGTATATGTCTTCAAGACTGTGAACATCTGTATCAGTAACTGTTGTATTGAAAGTATTTAAAGTTGTAAAGTTGTAAGTTCAGTTATGAAAACAGTCGATGTCTTGATACACAACTGGACCTTAATGACTATGCTGGACCATTAAGGGTACTTTTACATTGTATTATGCTTGACAAAAAGGCATAACACCTATCCCATGAATGGAAACGTCAACACTGATTCAACACAAGACCTACAAACATGGCCATAATTGTTAAGTCTCTGTTAGCATTGCTGATTAGTTGTAAGATGGTGAAGATGGGATATGTTTAAGAGCCAGGCTTTTAACTACCTAAATATGCTTTTTATTAATCCTGTGTACCAAGAATGAATATGAAAAAGAGAGAACATCAAGTGCATGTGGGTAGCTACAGGTCAACTTGTCAGAAGGGGTTTCTTTTTTATTTATTCTTAATTAACTGCAGCACTATTGATCAAATCAGCAAACACTGCCATCTCAGATTTCGGCGAGTATCAAGGGAGGGAAAATTGCTTCTAGGTCCTATATTCATCTAGCACACTGCTGTGCCACTCAGCACTCTGCAGGCAAATAGATTACAATTAGTCTGGTGTAATGGGCCATAAGCCTCGCTCTAAAGGCTGCTGGGAAACCTGCGGGATGATTATGGATGACATGATCTAAACAGAACCGAATGGGGCTGGATGAAATAGTGCTATTCACTTTAACATTTAGATGTGCACATTATGAACTTAAGCGCCTCCAAGCTCCTCCAACTCTTAAACTCTTCAGCCTGGGGCTCCTTTCCAAAAACACATCACACTTTGTAACTCCATCCAAATATTTGCACATTTTGAAAGACCCAACACAATGGGCTTTTTTTCTGAGAATAACTTTGGAGGAGTTTGAGCATAACACTTTTTAAAGCCTTCTAAAACATAATGATATCAATTTCACAAGCTTGCTGAGTGCTAATCTAGCTTGATGAGGACTGCAAGCCAATTATGTTGCTGTCCTGACACTCTTGATATCTGCTATCTTATTGATTGTGACAATTTGTGGTCTGAAAATAAAAACTTTAAAAAGACAAAAGATGAAGTTGAAGTTTCTCAGTTTCACTGCAGGTATTTAATACTGGATGACTGTTTACATTACTGTTAAGACCAGTTTGCCAAATATGACAAATATGATGTCAGTCCTACTTGTGCCATCATAAGAGCTGTGATCCATGACCAGCCATGGTCTTCTGTGCCAAGATGTTAGCAACATATACTTTAAGTCCTATAAATGGTGATGATGAGTAATGAGTGTTTCCTCATTACTTATGAGTGTTCATAATAAGTGTTCCCTCTAACATGTCCCAGACCTTCACATGCACCATTGTTATGATGATCAATGTAATTCATTTATCAGTGAGTGGTGTTAACTCTTTGGAGTCAGCGCTCTTGCCGGTAGGATATAACTGAGGTTCCACAAAAAACACATATCATTTTAGTATTAAAACTAAACATACCCTTGAAATCTTAAAGTGTTTACTTTTCAAATATTTATGGCTTGAATTAAAAGCAGTGACACATTTCTCACCACGAGTCAGAGCGCTGCGCTTTTTTTGCGCCCACTCACGTGATCTGTTATTCAGATGAAACAGCATAAAATATCTGGGCATTCTATTGGAGGATAAGCGGTGCAGAAATGTGTGAAGATGGCCATTTGTTCTCTATAAACAAAGACTATTGCAACTGAACAAAGACCTTTCACCTCACATCTCATAAAAATTTAATTTAGGAATGAGTGACTGTAAAATACAGATCACATTTGTTAAGCTTTAGAATTTAACAGTTAAAATAAAACCACATACATTTTTTAAAAACTGTAATGAACAGTGTGTAGCCAACACCTCTGTGTATTCAGTTCAGAGCTCAAAAGTCTTGGCTAGAAATGTTTAGAGTGTTTTTAACAATATATCAGCACATCTGAAAACAGGTTTTTGGAAAGTCTAAGTTTAGAGCAGATTTAATCAGAATATAGATTTATGACACTCTTACTGTTTTGACACTGTTGTTGCTGAGTTTGTGCTGAACAAAAGCCTGTGTAACACTTTGGTAAAAATAATTCAGGCATTTCAGAATACTTCAAAGTGTTCAGACTCTAGAGGGTTAATGTTATGGTGGTCAGTGATGTTAATAATCCATTGATTATCCATAATTACTGTAGCAGTCAACTATTTATGAAATACTACTATTATTAGGTGATAAATTATGGACTTAGTAAGGAGTAATTATTCTGTAATTCTGTAACACAATACTAGCTTGTAACCTCATTTACTTTCTAATAAGTGCTGGTTATTACAGTGCCAATGAACTGGAAATTGTGTTAGTTCAAAAAAGAAGCAACAAGAGAGCTCAGAACTTATGCACTAATCTTATTAATTAAGATAACATCTGTTATTAGTTTTTTAATGATCTATAACTATGCATTTTTTCCTTTTCATTGTGCCACATTCTGGCTTTTTCATTCTCCTCTACCTATTTGATCAGTTGTTCAAAGAAGTGAGATTTACATTTTGGACATTTGATGACACCTTATTTACTTATTACTGTTCTTACAGAGACACTAAAGTAATACCTGATTATGATAGGAAAGTGGAGGTGAGGAAAAAGAGCCAGGATTGTCTCTCCTGTAAGAAAAACTGTAGTTCAGTAGATTCATTAACAGATTATTAACTTAATTAACTGGTCTAGGCTATGCATTAGCTCGTGTTCATTTCTGTACAAGTATATTAATTGTAGGATACAATACAGGATTTTCTGGAATGAATAGAAAATGAGTTTTCCTTCATCCTGTTTGATCTCCACGCAGTCAGTATATATACTGATAGAGCTGATTAGCTTATGAATCAACATGACTCACACACCATATATGCTTTTATTCACATATTTAGCTGAGTATAAATTTAGTTAGCCATTTACCTTTAAATGCCTCTCTGTCACTTATAAGCATAACTGCTGTTCTTTACAGCCCACACAGTTTCTAAATAAACAAATACACTTAAAAAATGTACGTTTGCTGCTCACTTTTTCAGTATTAATAATCAATAATAAGTAAACAACATCTTAGAAATTATATGTTGCTTCCTAAAGGATAAATGATAAACTTAAGTTAAACTGGAGGCCCAAATGTCCAGCTGAAACTTTAAAACATTATATTTTGAGTTCTAAACAGATAATGTTACATATAATGGCACTGAGTTAGTGCCTAAGGCTTTGGCAGTATAATAACCAAATAACAAAACAATATTTAATGAGAATATAAAATATTGCAAACTAAATCATCTGCTAACATTATATTCAGCATTTGCTTTTTGTTTTTTTGTTTTTTTTTTTGTTTTTTTGTAGAAAAACTGTAAAAACTAACAGAAAACAAATATAATGATTGCTGTCAAAAGGAAAACAAGTATCTCCATTTTTTGGAATACTGAGTTTTCTGCATAATGTGACTTCATGAGAAGTTTTTTTTTCATTGTGTTAAAATGTAATGGCAATTGGACCAATACACATGCTCCAAAACTGGTCTGAATAAAATCCCTTTTCATTAACGTATATTGAATATAACCAAGGTTTTGCCCTCTCCTGTAAAGTTACCATTTTGGAAATTCTTGTTTTTCTGTGGACACCAACTATTTATTACTGATAATAAACAGGGAAATTGCTTCATGGACCATAAATTGCAAGTTCTGAAAATAGCCTGTAGACTACATTTGATGTTTTGGATTCACAAAACCATAAAAGGTGAATTGCTGAATGAGGGGAGCACCCAAGAGTGATGAAACTTTGACACCAAAGTCAAACTAATGCATTGTTTTCTCAGGTTGAATGAACTGTGCCTCGCCAACGCTACAACACAGCTAGTAGGCTTCCTGAGAGGGTTCTTCCCCCACAGATAATCACTCTTTACTTGACAAAGCAATTTGACCATGGACTGGGGAAATTTTCCTCTAGAAATGTGTGTGTGCATGTGTACGCACCGAGTTGGAAAAAGGCGCTTCACAAATTGCGAAAAAGACGTTTGCAGCGTTCAGGACTGCACTCATAATGTACGCTCTATGTAATTAACCCCGTAAAGCCTGGACCATCAAATAATTGCCAGAAAACTGTCATTCTTTGCTGTTGTGCTTATTTGACCTTCTGCTCCCTCCCAGACCGGCCTTTGTTCATGTTTGTTTTTTTACGTTTTTTCATATGTGCTGTTTGTTTACATCATGTCTCTGTGTCCCCACCTTCATCATGTCATCCTGTCTGCTAATGTCTGCATCTGTCTCATCTAATTTCACAGCCCAGCTCAGTCATTTCCTTTTTGATTGTTATTTAAGCTCCCTTTTGTTTGTGTCCTTTGTTGACATTAATTGTTCCTGGATGTTTGTGTATGTAGTGATTGTTGCAAATGTTATAAATATTATTAGTCTTCATAGTGTTTGTTTTGTTTTGTCTCAATAGCCACCAGTGTTTTGTTTCTTAGTTGTGTTTATTACAATAAAGTCTCATGTGTACTATCCCACGGCTGCTATGTATATATATATATATACTGTATAAACACTACCAGTCAAAGTTTTAGAAAATGTTTTTCAGTTTTGTATGTAAAATGATTGAGTTTAAGTCTAATTGCACTTTGAAATGAAAACACAGGAGTTAAATAAGAACTCATGAATCAGTTTATTGACCAAAATGTGTCTAAACTTTGGACACAAAGCAGCCCCTTTGTCAGATATAACAGCTGAACACACTCGTGACATTCTTTCTACAATAGACATCAAACATTCTTCAGACAGTTCTTCACTAATCTGCTGCAGAACGTCACATAAATGTTGGCTCTTGTAGTTTTGCATTGCTTTTTTATTTCATCGCAAATCAGCTGGATGGGGTTTAAGTCTGGAGACTGTGCTCCACTCCATGTTTTCAAGCTGACCATCTTGTTGTTTGTTCCTGAGGTAATTTTGGCAGAGCTTGGATTGATGTTTTGGGTCTTTATCTTACTGTAGGATGAACCCCTGACCAACTAAGTGCAGACCAGAAACGTTTTAAAACTGTTGTAATATTTTGACTGGTGTGTGTGTGTGTGTGTGTGTGTGTGTGAGAGAGATTCATTATTGTCATTTCCATTCCTGTAAGTCAGTGTGTGTATGATGCTTTGGTATGGAAACTAATATTGAGATTAAAAGATTTTGGAGTTTATGAGGCTGGAAAAAAAACCCAAAAAACACAAACACAAAATTGTGTTAAACATAGCACACTCTGGCCACAAGAAGGAACGCCTCTATAAAACACCATTAACCTGATGGATTGGGTTGTAGTTGTGGGAGAGGCTCCTAATGCATAACAGAGAAAGGTCACACAGTCATTGGAAATGTTATACAGTGATGACTTCAGCGGACTTTGGCTAATGCACATAAAAACAACGCGGCGGAAAGAAGAAACCGGAAGGCAATTTCTTAACATCTCAATTGTCAGTGACAGCAATGAAATTCATGCGGTATCAAAGTGAGCGATTGTGACAAGCAGCACAAAAAAGAAGAAGCATCAAGCAGTCAGAATGTGAACCGGCTAAACGCATTTCCTGTATCCGCCGTGACCTGAGCAGAAGTGAAGGACACGCATAAAGGATGATTAGTAATGTAATGAGATCATGATACATAATTGTGGGCTGCTTCAAGTGCAGTGTGGGGAATAACACCTCACACTGAGAGAAGGATTTCTGTCTCACAGCGAGTACAAAGCACACATTGTCAGAACATCTGCATTCCACAGCAGTGTCTCAACAACTGCCATATGGTCATAAAACTAGGCTGAGTTTTGTGGGCGCTTTGCCGATGCTCAGAAAGAGATGCCAAATGCAAGAGATATGCAAACGTTACATCACTGTTGTAACAAAACCTCACATGTGCAGCCATGTAACACATTTCTTCAAACTTTCAAAAACGAATGTATTCCAAATATTTAAGGCTATTTCTATTTGTCCACTCAACTCAAACATTTACATAATATAATGGCAACTATAGTGTCAGAAACAAAATACGTTTTACAAATGACACCCATCAATTATTTTTACCAAAATGTTACACAGGCTTTAGTTCAGCACAAACTCAGCAACAACAGTGTCAAAACAGTAAGTGTCATAAACCTATATTTTTATTAAATCTGCTCTAAACTTAAACTTTACAAAAACCTGTTTTCAGATGTGCTGATATATTGTGAAAAAACACTCTAAACATTTATATAAAGACTTTTGAGCTCAGAACTGAATAAACAAAGGTGTTGGCTACACACTGCGCATTACAGTTTTTAGACATTGTATGTGGTTTTATTTCTAAAGTTTAACTAATGTGAGGCGACACTCTGTTTTCACTCAGACACTAACGTGACATTGAATATTCATGACATAGGTGTGAACACTCAGTTGAGACGTCTTACGTCTTTGTTCATGCAAAAGCTTTTTGTTTGTAGAGATGAAATGGGAGTTTTCACACATTCCACGGCCTCTACCATGTTGTAATCATATGTATGACAGATCCTGTAAGTGGGCAGAAAAAAAGCACAGCTCTGTGACTCAAGGTGAAAAATGTGGTCTCTGCTTATTTAAGCTCCTCTCACACGTATCTAAAATATATTTCAATTCATATTTGATAAGTAGACTGTTTAAGGTTTCCGGGGTATGTTTAGTTTTGTTTCTAGGAAAGAAATTCACTGAATTATGTGTTTTTGCAAAATTTCATTAATATCCGAACCTGACTCGAGAGAGTTAAGGTATTGAAGACCCTTCAGGATTCCACCCCAGTGACAAGAAAGGTACTAACCCGGTCATAATCCAGTACCATTTTTTTTTCTAATGTATAAAATAAGGCTGAAATCTGTATAAATTTCCAGATTAACACACCATCTCTCAGTTTAGCATATAAACATTTATTTTAAGAAAAACATATTTTTGCATTCTTGAGTTTTGCAACATATTGTCATATTAAGCAGCACTGAATGACTGAAGGTTTTGCTTTAATTCAAGACTGATAGCTTGTTGTTTTCTCCATCCTTCACAGTGTCTGTCAAGGATAACATGACTTGCATTACAAAGTCTAACCTTGATATCCGGCAGTGTGGCAGCCAATTTAACCTAAAATATTCCACCACATTACATTCCCCTCTGTTACAAACTCATTATGGTGAGGTTGTACTTCTCAGTGTTATTAAGCACAAATATAACTCGTTTTTATATCGTATACGTAAAATTAAATAGAAATATTTTAATATAAGTAATAAATGAAATTCCTGTGTTCAGTAAATGAAAAAGTAGCCCAACATCAAACAAATGTTGAATTTTTTTCTAGTCTGTCCTTGCACTGGACCATCGCTGGGTCAGAAGATGTCTTTGTCACTAGGCTTGTATCCTGAATGTTCTGTCCTCAGTTAGAGAACATAACTGAATTGTGAACATGATTGGATGTTAAAGGGCACATTTGATAGAAAAATCACTTTGTCAGTGTTTTTACTCCTACATTTGGGCATCTACAATGCCTACCAAGCCACAAACACAGACAGTTTTATTTGGTATTATTTTGTGAGAGTAAGAGAGAGAGAATATTACAGTACTAGAATTATCCATTTCACCTTAAATTACACAGGGTTTAGGTAAATTGGTCAATAGAGCCTAACTGTAACTGCTGATTTACATGTTGTGATTGTTTGGTGAGCTTTGTGTTGTGCCGTCAGCTGAAAGCAGTGCCTCATGTACATAAAACCTGCCTCCTTAAATCCTGTCCTTCATCAGGCAGGTCTAAAAAATGCATCAGACAGGCTTATCTGAGGCAAAATGTTATCTAAAAGTTAACAAGTGGGAATAAAACATGACTTTTAAGAACTATTTTGGAAATGTAAGATGAAGTTGTGAGGTTTGGACATGACAGTTAGCATGCTAACAGTAAGCTGAAGGATGACAGCAGTAATCCATATTCAGGATGAGGTTAAAAGGGGGCTAAAGCATGAAAATAGGTCTCTCTAGCAGCGTAGTGACATGATGGTGCATCATTTATAAACTCGAGGTCTCAAGAGGTGTGTGCTTCAGCCCGTCGTCAGGTTCGCTACACGCTAGTGCCAGAGAAGATCCCAAAAAGGAAGCTGCGGGTGAAGCTCTGGTGATACTTTAATGTCATAAAAAATCTATGAGGCTGTTGCTTTAGCTTGGAACACTCCGTGGTTTTTGAAGGATCCAAAAAGAAGTGTTAATTTGGCATGCCTGACCTGTGCGCTGATTGAAGAATCCTAAAGCTACAAGAACAGACCCTGGTTGCACTTTGCACGCCAACATCATACGCAGGAATGCTTATTTTACTTGACCCTGTTTGTATTTGCAGTCACATCCAGTCTAAGGTTTGGTATGTCATGCTGTGGGTGGTACATGAATATATTTTGTGGTGGTAACATTCATTCTCAGCCTCAACAGCACAATGCTGGTGAAAGCAAGCATGCTAGATCCCTTCATCGCAAAGAGCTCACATTCTAAGGATGAGTCATAATACATAATACGAAAGGGGGATCTAGCTAACCAAATTTTATGTGTCAGTGTTAAGGTGAATAAGAACTCTGGTAGGGATCATATCCGTACCCTCATTTTTCTACTTTAAATTGGAGTGCGAATAGCTCAGAGGAGCAAAGCAAGAATTGAATTAGGTCCAGTTGAGACCAGGATGCCTCCCTTAATCCTGTAACTAATTGGAAAAGCTCATTGATGAGTTTGCAGGCAGGATAAATCTAGTTTTACCCAAGTCCCACAATCAATCTGAAGGAGGCTAGCACACAAAGACAAACATGCAAGGCAATGACAGCACACTTCTTTAAAACCCAAGAGTGGCCCCTTGGCACTATAAGTGCCGTTACGCCATCTTTCATTCCAACATCATCTGCCAGAAAAAGCACTTATTTATCAGGCACAGTAATCCGTTATGGGATGCTGTCAGCACTGCTGCAGTTTTGTAGCATAACAAGGAAGCTAACAAAAGTTAAAAGACTTATTTTGTCCACTAGAGGGAGAAGTGACTCTACTGTGAGCTTCAG
The DNA here is from genome assembly GCA_036984385.1 of Crenuchus spilurus. Classification (NCBI taxonomy): domain Eukaryota; kingdom Metazoa; phylum Chordata; class Actinopteri; order Characiformes; family Crenuchidae; genus Crenuchus; species Crenuchus spilurus. Next base: position 68,286 of record BRDA01010755.1, read on the forward strand.
AATGTGTTATATGAAATTTTGACGTAGCTTTATATTGACTTTTCAAATATGTCCTGCTGCAACCTGGTGCAGTTGGACATCCATCCCAGCCTACATCTAACCTACTGTATATCACCCTATGAGCCTGTCAATCAGGATATTAGCTCATAAAGAACAGTGTGGTTAGAGTTAGGGTTAGATCTGGATGAGGTTGAATGTCTAAGTCACATTCTGACAGGACGCAGCTAGAAGCTCATCAGAGTGTTGGAAGGCCACTAGTCCAATAACAGTTTCCTCAGTCTTTATTTCACTCTACCACATTATTTTGGAGCCTATAGGGAAGATCTGCATGGACTCTGCCCTCAAGCGGTCTCCATTTGACACAGGAGTGTCACAAAGATGTCATAACAATATCTTCCAAATCAAAAAGAGAAAAAGACATACAACTTTACTAGAAATGAGGCTTGGGTTTTGTATATAATGCTCCTAAGGCATAGTAGCAAGTACATGGACACTTAATGTAAGGCTTGACTGGATACATGAAAGCCAACACACTCGTTGGCCAATTATGGTGCTTGATGATTAGAGAACATCATACAGATGTTTTCTAGTCTTTCCTCCCTCTAATGAAAAAAATATTAGCTGGATGTTTCAAAATTCGGAAGCAAAATCCTTTGTCTTACCTTCATAGATTGCTTTAAATCCTTGGGCACTCACAGCAAAATCTGTGGTGAACCACAGTGCGAGTATTGAGCCCGAACTAACTATTGGTGATGGCAACAGGAAGCCAGACAACCTGAAAAAGAGAAACACAGTTTAGTGACTTCAACTTGGTAAACGACTGACCTGTTTGATTGAAAATATACAAATTTTAAATTTAGATTAGTAGAAAATCTGACTAGATAAGCACTTCCCAAATTCTTAAGACCATTATATTGCTATATTTCAACCTACCCAAACTATGTAACTAAGACAGTTTGCCCAGGCGCCGTAGTCATTTACAATCTATTGTTGGACAACCACATTCAATTCTGAACATGTTTATTGCAGGATAAGAATCACTCAGAAATCAGAATCAGAATGAATCAGAAATGTTGCCACTGCTTTCAGAAGATAATTATCATGAGACTAAGAGTAACAACAGGCATTTTTGCTAGTGAGTAGTCCATAATTATGGTAACTCCAAGACAACATGAGGGAGGCCTGAGTGGGCAAAGAGAGATATAAAACTACACAAAGACCACAGATGTGCCACAAGTTTCCCTTATTTTAGACTCACAAAAAAGCATAAAAATAAAAAGTAAAAAATATAAAAGTCAAATTTAAATGTCAAATTTTACGGGCCAATAACTGATTGATGACAGACATGATGGAAGAGGATGGATGGATATTTTTGATTATATTCATATTTTTTAGATCTACAGTATTTATGTTTTTATGTTGTACTTTAAGCATTACATTTATATTTATATAGAACACTAATACTTCAGATGTTGGCTGAGACTTTTAGAGTGATTTGGACAGCATAGAAAACAAACAATATTGATCCTTGACCAAATCAATACCCACCTCTCAACAGAATCCTCCGATAACCAAACTGACACTCTCTAATTTTAGACACAGTATAAGAATCAAGAAACAGCTTGGATGACCAGGTGAAGAAGAGGAAGGATGGATACAATCATAAGCAAGCCATTAAGATGAATCAAGACATCAAGTGAAATAGACCTCCCTCTGCAGTTTTGCATTCAAATCTAATTGAAGGCTATGCATCCCTTGGCTAGATGTGGGAGATAAAGACGCTATTGTAAACAACACCAAACGGGAACACAAGCAAACCAATAAACCTAAAGAATAGCCGTAATGCATTTGTTTTTCTTGGTCCACAAACTCCCAGCCTTGGGCCTCTGGGTACAGCCTCACCTCTGACATCACCCAGGTAAATTACAAGGGCATAACAACAGGGAGATCAAGCCAGGTCCACTGAAGTACAGACAGTCACTAAGGCTTGCAGGTGAAGGAGCAGACATGTTCATTTGATGAAAGACCTGGTAGATACAGCAGCCTCATTCTTCAGGGAGCACAGATAAGTGCAGCTGGGCCTGTGACCTTCAATCTCCGACCGAAATTTCAGGTGCTCACCCCCAGATGACTCCACGTGTTCGCTTCAGCTTTCGCGAAGCAACATAACAATCAAGAACAATGACCAAGGCTTTAACCCTGGCCTGCTGGGCTAAAAAGAAATAGGCTGAGATGCATGGCAGAAGAATGAACCTGCTTATCGCACAGCACTTTGCTGTTTCAAGGTAAAATGAACAAATTGCAGTTTAAAAGTATAGACATGAGAGGTTGGTAGATTCATGCTTGTAAAAACTATTGTTCTTTCCAATAAAGGACTTAACATGCAGCAGCTCAAAAAAATCTGGAAATTGTATTTACACTATTTTCCACTTTCCACACAAGTGCTCCATCAGGCAAGACATGTTTCATGTTCAGACTTGGCTGTGAGGCTAGCACTGCTAACAAACAACAGAACTTAATAGTCACCTCAATACCCTTGTGGTTTCCATCAACCTACATCATCAAAATGTTTCTGAACTCGCTTAAAGATGCGGTATATGACTAATGAAAACGACTTAATATTTGACCTCAATGGCAAAGTATACACACCCCTCCCTTTATTGCTCCTTCACAAACTCCGCCCCCCAAAATCCAAGCATGTGCATTGCCAATTTAGCAACACTGTTTTTGCAGATTAAAAGAAATAGAATGTCATGGCATGTAATTAGCTTTAGCATTAGCTAGCTTGTGTTTGCTACAATTGCTGTTAAGCTAGTTTTGGTTATCTATCACAAGCATGTATAAACAGGACAAAATTATACTGAGCTAATTTTGTGGGAAAAAAAAACAAGAAATCGATGTTTCCCACCCTTCAAGTAGAAATAAAGCAGCATCCTCATCCCTTTTCATGCCTTTCAATGTTCAGAGGTCTCTCCACCGTCCAGACACCTCAACAATGATTGCACAAGTCTACGACCCTACCGCTCCCTTCCCCCTGTCCTGTGCACGAGCACCAGCTCTTACTGACTGACTGGAACAGACGGGTGTTTCTCAGTCGAAGCCACTTTGTTTGTTTCATGTTTACAGAGACAGGGCTGAGTATGAACACCAAAGGTTTTTTGCAATGCAATAACACATCAAAACAAGATGCAACAACACACCGGTAATATCACATTATTGTCCATGGCTGTTCCCTCGTGTATGTCACTGATTACATCCTAGATATATTCTCCCTTTGTTATCTTTGTCTTTGTGAGTCATTTTATCTGTATCTGTTAGATATAAGCTGTACCTAGTTATCTTGTGTTCCTCTTTCAACGTCTAGTCTACCAGTGTTCACAAAAAACTTCTCTTTGGATCTTTTGGACAGCATAACATGTCCGAACCAAGGCTCGTGTGTTTGTTAGCTTATATATATATTTGGTCTGGTTAGTTTTGTTTTCACTGCATTTTTGGGAGTGCAGAAAAGACCTTTGTATGATATGCCTACATCCTGTCATCATCACTTACGTGGGCGGTATCTTCCTACACTTGACACTGATTGGTTTGTAGAGGGACGTGTGTCTGATTTTGCCATGTGTTTACCTTAAGGTGGCATTGCTCTGCTGTCCTGTCATATCCTTTCGGATTCAGCATTTTTAATGTTTTTCTGGTTATTTCCTTCAGGAAATGCACTTTTCTAGTTTTTCTTATTCTTCTGTTGTTGTAGAATGGATGAAGAACACATGCCTCAACTTTTTTTGAAAGTTTGAACCTTCTAGAAAAGTGTTTTCACACTGCACACAAACCAGATCATAGTTCAGTAGATCCGGACTGAGACTACCACTTTTTGGTCAAACCAACATTTACTCTATTGGTCCGAACTGTGGTTCGCGTGTCTTTTCACAACTGCTATTTTGGTTTGGACCAAACTGAGGGTGAAAGTACCATAGTAACACATTAAATGAAAGAATGAAACTAAAACTGAAAAAATTGATTAGAATTTTAAGCAGGTCAAGACTATTATGTGTCATGTAGACATATTTGTGTGGGTTCATATACTCAGGGTCCTAGAAAAGGCTTATTCATGTGTTGACTGTAATGTAGGTAGACTCAGTAAGCTTACAGTTTGTTCAGGCTGCAGTAGGGATGAGATGATAAACTCATACTAAAAATATATGCAGAAGACAGGTCTGGATTTTAGACAGTGATATACAGTGACCTTTGAAAGTTCTTTGGTTCACATTAAAAAATAGGTTGGCCAGCAGCCCAGGTGGCCCACCATGTTACATTGTCTGTGGATTCATGCACAATAACTAAAACTAGATTTTACTATTTCAATAAGAGCCAGAGGAACATGAAGCACAATATTATTAGAATGAATATTTTTCAGTAATCAGAGATATGGTGGGCCAAGGCAGCTAGCTGTGGTGGCAAGGCGACATTTTTAATCTCTTACAATCACGTGACTTTTTGTTAAGGTATCTCAGAGACCAAGGGTCATTTTTGCTGGTTTTCTTGTTATTTTTATGTGTTTTTGTTGTTAAACAGACAAGGAACGCCTTCCTCAACGTCCTGTGATTAGTCCGAAAGTCTGAACCTTATAGAAAAGTGTTTTCACCATGTACACGTACCAGACCATGGTTCAGTAGATCCGTACTCTTTTGGTCAAACCACATTTTGCTCCGTTAGTCCGGACCCCTTTCACACCTGCTATTTTGGTTTGAACCAAACTGAAAAGTCCAAACATCCGGATCAAACAATGTATGTGTGAAAGCACCCTAAAACTTAAAAATACAACCTCACCAGTACATGCAGTCATTACATTTTAATTGATATATTTCTATTTTTAAAGCTCATAGAACGTCATATTGTGTCCTGAAATACTTCCACTGGTCTTCGTTCTGAGCTTCATTAAGATCTGAATGGTGTTTGAGCAGGTTGAGAGTTTTGTGACATATTTTAACAAATGACTTGGCTATTTTGGTGACTACTGGGCTTGTGTTTGTTTGCCTTGCAGCTCAAGTTCTAAACTAAAGAAGCACAATTTGATCTCCAGTTATGGACTACAATACCATCTACATCTGAGTTAAATTAGAAAGAAACAGAAATCTCACTACAAAACAATGAAGCATTATTGGGACAAAATTTGACTCACAGGTCTTCAGAGGGGTATTTAACAAACCAGAATTTCTTGCTGTCTGCAGGTCAATAAGAGAATTCAGTAGCTCTCCTTGGACAGGCTTGATGTTTGACTCTTAGAAGTCACAGATATCTCTGCTGACAATCAATATTATTATTTTTCTCAATGGTAACTTTTCTCAGTTGTAATTTAAACAAGTGGAACAAGTGATTCTTTCAATCTGTACTACAATTTGTTCTCTTAAGTGCAGTGCCACATAGAAAAATAAACTATAGTTTTTGTTGTTCATGATTTAATTGAGAACAAACTGTCATATTTCATATGTATTACATGTACATTGACATGTGAGTCCTGTATTTGTTTCACTGTTGATCAGTACAGATTATAGCTCATGAAAATCAGAAATATAGCATCTCAACTTTTTGAGTTTGAGCAAACTACTACTCAAACAGTGTGTTACGCTGCCACGCCCCTGGCCACAGCCCCTGCTTCATCTGTGTCTGTCACGTGTCTGCAATGTGTCACGTCGTATCATGTATCAGAGCCCACACCTGTTTCTTGTCCTAATTCACAGCCCTCTCTCTTCTGCCTTGTAATTGTGTGACTTTATAAGCCTCGTCATGTCTTGTGTTCCCTGTCGGACATTCTGTGTAATTCTGTGTGAAAGTCCCGTCTATGTATCCTCAAGTCTAATGTCGTAGTTCAGGTTTTGTTGTGGTTTATAGTCACAGTGTTTTGTTTCACTTTGTTCATTAAAAGTCATGTTTGTTGCCAAAGAGTGGCTCAGCGGTCTAAGGTGCTGCCACTATGACCCGAGGATCATGAGTTCGAATCCCAATCATGCTGCATGCCATCGTCAGCCGGGGCCTGAGAGAGCAGAATTGGCAGTGCTCTCTCTTTGCATGGGTAAGATGGCGCACTCACCCTAACACTATAAACAATGTTGACTGACTGAGGTGACTGCTGGGAGATCCATCAGAACTGGGCATCGGCGCTTTCCTCTGAGCACGGTGGTAACCTGGCGGCGATGTATCACCAGCAGTTCGGAAAAAGGAGCTTGACGTTACTGGTATCGGAGGAAGCATGTGCTCGTCTGCCCCCTCCCAAGAAGTCAGGGACAATGCAAGTGATAATGACAGGGAGAGCTGATAAAAGGGGCGGGTTAATTGGCCACTAAAGATACATTGGGGAGAAAATCAGAGGTAAAATTATTTTTTAAAAAGTCACATTTGTCTGCAACCCACTCCTGCTTACTCTCCTCGTGATCACAGCTCAATGTTTACACAGTATCAACAATAAAAGACTTGAAATGTGGCACTTTATGTATAATAAATATAAAACAATTTAAAAAGTTCACCTTTTTGAAATAAATTGTACACATACATAAACCTTTGCAAAAATTTTTGTAGTATCTCTTTTCTGATTGGATAATTGTTTTTTTTGTTTTTTTTTTTTTTTGTAAAAATTTGGACAACTATGAAGTACTTGTAAAAATTCATCATGGTTCTATAGCAATGCTCTAGAAACTTTCAGTGATAACCATATTATCCACAGTAAATGTCTGTCACTAATAAGCTGCTACAACAGCCAATAAACAAAATTACAAAAGTCAAAGTATTAACCCTCAAACTCTGTGTTATTTGTATAATTATGAAGAATTTTCTTCATGTGCTTCTCCACAGCTGCACATATGTTGCTGTTTTCTTTGGCATGCCAACCATCTCTTTGATCAATCATTTATACTTTTCCCATCTATATGACCAGTGATGCTCTGTTTGTTCTACACAGCATTCCATGTTGTGTCTCATTTCTTGAGTAGTGTATCAATCTTTCATTTGATATTGTTACAGAGAACGACTTTGCTTTAAATGATTTATTTGGTTTTCATCTAGCCTCGATGGATAGAGTGGGCTCAAAGCAAATCAAATGACTTTAGTGTTGAAATGTAACCCAAACAGCAGTCTTATTCACCTGCGGAACATATTTATTCGTCTCTGGGCTGGGCGCAACAGGGCGGTGCTCAGCCAGCCCAAATGGATCTCGGAGTTGTGCCTCACATGTTAAGCTGAATATTATGCTAAGATCTGTAGTCCCTGCGCTTGTTAACATACAACGCTGGGATGTGAGATTGTGAATCCATGAATTCAAATACCTTGTTTTATCTGAACGTAGACAGCTTGGAATAAAATATCTGCTAGAAACAATGTACCAACGGATGTGGAGATAGCAGGGTGCATTACTGTAAAACAGGATAAGCCCTCTGAAAATGATGTAAGGTCAATATTTATAGGTGCTCGTACTGTCACACATTGTCGAGTCCTTTGACTAAACGATGCAAAAGACTTTGTGAAACTTTTTTTTTATCTCACAACTACACAGCTATTGTGAATTCAAAGCCTATGCAAGTATGTACAAAATGATTGGAGATACAAATATTAAAGGCTTTATGCAGGATGATGCCGTCTTACTTGTAAAAGTGCACAATTTTTTGGTGCACAATGCACTGAGTCTGCCTGAGTCAAATGTGTACATAGTTTGCACATTAACACAATTATTGTCAAGGGAAATTGAAAGACAAAAACATTTTTTTCATGTGGAATCGATGTACACAATAGTATCAAGTACATTCAATGCATCACTTTTGTCAGCCTAGCGAATGGAAGTTTAGCTACTCGACACACAGTCATAACTTGCAAAAGACGCAAATCAATGACTAGCATTCTTAGCTCTGCCTGTGGAGCACCTTCACAGTGAGTAGATCAGGATGTCGTTTGACATCCCTCAGTTAAATTTCTTCACACTGAATGCCTGGCAGTATTACTTCAAACTCACTGCATAAGCAGCACCCCTCACGCGCAGCCCCCTCCACCCGCTGTTACTGTCAGCTCTATAAAACCGGCACAGAGCTCGCAATAAGGAAAGACAGGTTATTAGAACAGGAAGTATTTTAAGATGAACAGGATCAGATAACATTCACTGAGATGCATTCTCCATTGCTGGCTATTAGGTATATTTTCTTCCACCCTATAGGTGCACGTTGTCAGGTTATAATTAGTATAGTTGTTAATTGAGTTGAGTTTCAAATCATAACATCATATTTTTATCCAATTTACTCCCCAATGTATTAGAAGATAATCAACCCATCCCTCCGTTAGGACTCTCTTTATCACTTGTAATGTCTCTGACTGTAGGAGGGTGCAGACTAACACAGGCCTCCTCCGATGCATGTGAAGTCAAGCTCCGCCTCTTTTCCAACTGCTGCCGATATATCACTGCCAGATAGCCAATGCGCTTGGAGGAAAGTGCAGAATTCCTAGTTCTGATGGTTCTCCTGGCAGACTTCTGAGCCCACCGACATTACTTAGTAGTGCTGGGGAGAGAGTGCCATCTTACCCGGCCAGAGAGAGCACTTTGAGAGAGTTAACTTTGTACAACACCATGCTTTAACCCTCATATTATGTTCATATTTAATAACATCATTTGTTTCTGGGGTGAATTTGACCTCAGCAATTTAACCCCCCAGAAAATTATTATAATTTCAGTCTCCTCTGACTCAGACCTATTCTCCTCTGACTCAGACACAGTCTCCTCTGACTCAGACACAGTCTCCTCTGTCTCAGACACAGTCTCCTCT
>BRDA01010756.1:5957-17951 GCA_036984385.1 Crenuchus spilurus
ACACAAAGCAATCCAGACTGTTCTCCTCAGTAGTTCCCAGATGGTGGAACAAGCTGCCTACCACCACTAGAGCAGAGGTGTCCCTCACTGGGTTCGAGAAACTCCTAAAATCCAAGCTCTTCAAAGAGCACCTGCTCTAGTGATCCCAAATACTTCCCATGAGTACTAATATGCACTCAGCATTCGATATCGAAATGTTAATTCTAGTATACTAGTACTTGTAAATACTGGTACAACTCTAGTATTTCTCGCATTTGTACTTTCCTACTATTGTAAGTCTCTTTGGATAAAAGCGTCTGCTAAATGCAATGTAATGTAATGTAATGTAATGTAATGTAATGTAAAACCACTTTGTATTTTATTTAGAACTTAACAATTCTACTCCTACAGACTGTAGTCCATCTGTTTCTCTGTATATTTTATTCACAGACATGTTATACATTTATGTTATAATGTATTTTTGTGTTATGACAGGGCCCTCAAGGGACTCCAGGTGTCCCAGGGGTCTCAGGGCCTCCAGGCCTACCTGGACAGCCTGGACCGCCAGGCTCTCCTGGCATTTCGATAAAGGTAAATGACTTCTGGTTTAAATAGTTTATGGTTTAAATAAATCTTATATACTTTGATCTTAAATATAAAGATAAATTAATTAGCCAACAATATGAAGTAGCTTTATGCAAATAACATCCTGGTTAGCTTTTATTCACTCACTATTTGCTTAATTACCAGAATTAATTTGAACTAATTCAGTTTTAAACATGTTTAACTAATGTAATTCATTCATTTACACAAATTTAATAAAAAATAATTTGAGAAATTTATGCTCATTTGATTCCTTTGCTTACAGGGTGAGACTGGAGAACTTGGCCTTAGAGTAAGTTATCTTTTCTAAAAAATTGTACTTTAATTTAACATTACTGGTGTGAATTTAATATACAGTGCCAGTCAAAAGTTTGGACACCTTCTCATTCAATGTTTTTATTTTATTTCCACATTGTAAATGAATACTGAAATCATCCAGACTATGAAGGAACACATAATGAATCATGTAGTAAACTTAAAAGTGTTAAACAAACCAAAATATATTTTAGATTTTACTTCAAAGTAGACACACAACTGATGTCTCAAACACATTGAGAGGCAAGAAATGCAAGTCATGAACTCTTGACAAGACACAGCTGTTAACTGAAAGCCATTCCAGGTATAAAGCTGACTGAGAAAATGCCAAGAAAGCTGGCATCTAAGCAAGAGGTGCCTACTGTGAAGAATGTAAAATATAAACATGTTCTGGTTTGTTTAACACTTGTTTTGTTCACTAAATAATTACAGATGTATTTCTTCATAGTTTGGATGACTTTAGTATTAATCTTCAATGCAGAACACTTTTAAATCATGAAAAACCAGCGAATGTCCAGAAGGTGTCCAAATTTTTGACTGGTACTGTAATCACACATAATGTTTAACAAAAAGTCTTATTTTAAATCAGATGTTTTTGGCTTTCTACAGGGTCCACGTGGTAGGCCGGGTCCTAAAGGAGAAAAGGGGGAGGATGGACAAAATGTGAGTCATTAGATCTTATTAAACATAATCATGTCCAAATCCTTCAGTAGTGGTGGGGGTGCCTCAGGAAAAAGCTTTGGAGACCCAAGGTTATAGCCCTGAAGCCTGGGCCAAGTACCACCCCTGGTGTGGAGTGGTACAGAAGTGATAAAAGGAGTGGAGATGCTGTGATTTTGGTCACAAGGTGCAGTGCATCCTCACAGTGAGATGAGGTCCAGTACATCCTCAAAGTGAGATGAGGTCCAGTACGTCCTCACATTGAGATGCGGTCCAGTGTGTCCTCACATTGAGATGCGGTCCAGTGTGTCCTCACAGTCAGATGAGGTACAGTATGTCCTCACAGTGAGATGAGGTCTAGTGTGTCCTCACATTGAGATGAGGTCCAGTATGTCCTCACAGTGAGATAAGGTCCAGTACATCCTCAGAATGAGATGAGGTCCAGTGCATCCTCACATTGAGATGAGGTCCAGTGCATCCTCACAGTGAGAAGAGGTCCAGTGTGTCCTCACAGTGAAATGAAGTTGCATGCTTTTTCACAGTGAGGTGAGGTCCAGTACGTTCTCACAGTGAGGTGAGGTCCAGTACATCCTCACTTTATTATTTTATTATTTTGCCTTGGGGCGGCACGATGGCTTAGTGGTTAGCACGTTCGCCTCTCAGCGCTGAGGTCTTAGTCCCCATCTGAGCGGAGTTTCCATGTTCTCCCCGTGTCTGCATGGGTTTCCTCCGGTCCAAAAACATGGAGGTCAGGTGAATTGGGTTCTCTAAATTGTGTGTGTGTGTGTGTGTGTGTGTGTGTGTGTGTTTGTCACCCAGCAATGGACTGCCACCCTGTCCTGGGCTTAGTTGCATAGTGTAATGCACTGCCGTGAGCCCAGTGAGGGGGTAGGGGACTAATCGCAACCCTGATAAGGATTAAGCAGATGTGATAATGGATGGATTGATGGATATTTTGCCTTGTTTGTTTTAATTAAGCACTTTGTTGTGTACTGTAAATAAAGTTTTGTTAAGGACTGTAAGGAATGTAACTGCTAATATTAGCATGGAGCTACCACAGCTCCATATCTTTAAATTGAGTGAAACAGCAAAATACATAAAATTATCTTGTAATTTGTGTTTTTTTTTTTTTTTTTTGCATCTTCTTTCAATGCATTGCTGTTCTTTTTGTAACCAGGGTCAAGCAGGCTTACCTGGACCAATAGGAGTGGATGGAGCTTCTGGACTTCCTGGTCAGAAAGGAGAAAAAGTGGGTCCGGCTTAAACAGGAATCACTTTTGTAAAACAAAGCAAATTACAGAGACAATAGAAATGAGTTGAGACTGGTGATGTTCTTTATAGTTAGAATATTTATCAGCCATATCAGTGGTCAGCTGTTTAAAATAATCTGTCAGTTGACTGAACTCAGCCTAAATTAATCTTAAATTATTCTGTGATTACAATTCAGGGAGATGAAGGAGTTGGAATTCCAGGTGTTCAGGGACTGCGTGGAGTTCCTGGGGAAAAGGTAATTACATATCAGATGAGTAAACACAGAGTCTGTCAGTTAACTATCGAACTAATCAGGGTTGCCAGGTCTTGAAACTATCCCCAGCCAAATGTCTGCCAGAAACCTGCCCTATACAAGGTTAATCCAGCCCAAAAATTAAAGCACCTAATTACAGATGTTTGAAGAGTTGTACTGCTTTTAATTTTTCTTTTAATTTTACTTTGTCATTAATTTAATTTTCTGTTTTATACTTTTGAAATGATTTCTGTTTGTGTATATATGTATTTATAAACGTCATCATCATCAATCATCACATGTATTTTTTATTTAGCATTTCTGATTCTTTTAATATTAGAAAGTCTCCCTGGGACATCTATTTATTCAACATTTCTTTTGTGTTACTTTAAGCCCAATTTGGTGGGAAAACCATGAATCTGGCAACTCTGACTGTAATTCTTACCATAATTAGAATATTAAAGTTGTTGAATTTGTGTTTGTAATGAATTTCTCCTCTTTTAGGGAAATGTGGGACTCTCAGGCCCTGTTGGGCCAAAGGTAACACCTCTATTAAATACTGTGTCAGTATGAATAGTTCTGTGTGTCTAACTGTGTGTCTAAAGTCACAATTTCATTCTATTTTCACAGGGAGAGCAAGGAATTCAAGGAGTACCAGGACTCATTGGACCCAGGGTATGTTATAACCTGTTGTGTTATATTTATTTTAACCTACAGTCACACATAAAAAATATATTATTATTAAAAAGTTTTTTTTTGTTCATAATTTACTTTTTTAAAAATTAAACAGTCATATGTTTTATGTTTATTAGACATAAAGTGACATATCTCAAGCCTTTTAATGTTGATCAGTCTGGCTTATAGCTCAGTCACAGTAATATGATGGTCAGTAGTAGTTGGCACTGTGGGCAGCTGCTGGGCATCTCCATAAAGCTTGTGAGCAGATGGAAGCATGAAGTGCTCTAAAATTTCCTGGTAGGTGTTGACTTTGAACTAAACACAGTGGACCAACAGCAGCAGCTCAAACCATCACAGACTGCAGAAACTGCACACTGGACTTCAGACAGCTTGGATTGTGTGTCTCAGACTTGAAATATGTCACTTTGTGTTTGATGAATAAAAATGCATAAATGTGTTTTGTCTGTCCTCAGGGGAAAAGGGGGATGAAAGGGGAGCAAGGACACAAGGTAAGGTTGGGTTCCCCTCATCTACTCATCTTCACAAAGCTCTTTTGTTGTTTTGTGTGAGGTCATTGTTGTTTGATGGAGATGTAACAACTCTTCAGTAAGTTGAAAAAGTCATTGCTGGGTGTCCTGAAATCTTTTAAGACTTCAGACTGTTTAGACAGTGATGCTGTTTCCTGTTTGGACTACTTTACAGCCAACAATATTTAACCCATAATGTATTTCAATGACGTATACTTTCATTCAGCTTAAATACACAAATCCAGTGTATAAAATAAAAACAGCTATCACTCAGATCCAGTTCTCCTTAAATGAAAAATGATTAGGAATGCAATTAACAGACTACATGGAACAAAAATCTCTAATGTTACATATATATCACATTCAGCATTTATCGTCAGTGTCTTGTTTGAAAGTAAAACAGCCACAACACTGCAGGTTTTGCTTAACAACACAACATGTGTGACAACTGATTAACGCACATCACCATGATGTAAATGAGGTCACAGATTGACTGTCATGTGACTTTTCTGTGTTTGTCTCTTTGATAAAGTGAAGGAAAAGCTCTTCAGACCTTTTAAGGGGCTACATATGTCACAATGGGTTCTTATGGGTTAAATTATGTTTGGCTGTTATTTTTAATGAATGTAAACAAATAAAGTATCATTATAAGATGTACAATGACCTCCATGTTTTTGGCCTGTGAGAGGAAGCTGGAGACTCAGGAGGAAACCCTTATACACATGAGGAAAACAAACTCCATCCAGATAGGGACTCGAACCCAAGACCTCAGGGCAGGGAGTGCTAACCACCAAGCTACCATACCATCCTATGATTAGGCTCATAAAAGTTTATTTATTCACTTTTTAATATTTATTATTCATCTCCTTTTGCCATCCAGAGGAGGATGGTTCCCCCACCCATTAGTTATTCTCTATGGAAGACAATGCAGATGCTTGTGGATGTTGAGTCTTTACTGGTTGTAGGAATCAGGAAACATTCAGGACAAGCAGACAACAGCAGAACAAAGATCTCTGGGTAATGCAACACAATGGTTGGCAATACTTTGCAGTAATGCTGTCTAAAGTTGGGCTTATATACAATGCTAATGGAGACAGCTGTGGGCTTGTGGTTAAGGAATGAGCCTTGTGACCAGAAGGTCATTGGTTCACTTACAAAACTTGACTGAAGTGCCCTTGAGCAAGGCATCTAACCCCCAACTGCTCCTCGGGCACCAAGGATAGGGCTGCCCACCACTCCAGGTCAAGTTTCATTGGTCACTTTCACTAATCAGAGAATTACCTCATGTGTGTGTGAATTAACACAACATATACAAAAGTTTGATTATTAAATATATAAAAATAAAACTCATTCATTATATTACAATTCAAACCCAAAGACAGGTTCTCTAACAGAGCTGTTGATCTTGTTCCCTAGTTAAATTTAATTATCAAACTAGTTAAGCTCATTAAATCTTAAGCCTTTAAGTTCAGTGTATTTGCTGTCACAGGGTGATCGTGGAGATATTGGCCCTCTGGGACTTCAGGGAATAACTGTAAGTAAAGACTTTATAATCAGTCTTTGTGGTAGCTGCACATCTTTGTGTATAAAAGTCTAACCAGTAATGCTGTAAAATTCTGGTTCTTTTCCTTAAATTCTATATAAAATTGTTTCATTAGAATAATGGAGTTACCACCTTTATGGATGTTGCTCACAACCGTAAACTGCTGTGCATATTTTTAGAGCTATTTATATGCAGTGGTTTAAATCTATATAATATATAAGCTTCACTTTTTGAACTGAATTACTGACATAAATTAACTTTTTGATGATATTCTCATTTATTGAGATGCACCTGTTTATACTCATTCATGCACGAAAGGGTTAAAAGTGTGCACATGTTCTTAGCCTGAAAATGACTGTATACTGACGCAAAAGTCCTCTAAACTCCATTCTCATAATAAAATGATGAAATTCTTGGTGCAGTGATGAGCTATAACTGTCAGAAACACATTAACATTCTTCTTTATTTCTTCAGTTGGCTTCTCAAACTTCTCTACAGTAGTTTTGCCCTCCTGTTGCTATTTTAGTTACACAGCATACTATTAAGAGAGAATGAGTTAGTGCTCCCTGGGGAAATTAAAGAAGGTGATTAGTGAAGGGAGGTCCGCCTCCACACGCCTCCTTTCGGTCAGTCACGGATTTCAGCCCTGCAGCTGAGAACCAGAGCGTCCGTGCGCTGGATCCACATTAATCAAGATGATTAAAAAGAAAAATACCTGGATGGAGCTTTCGTCTTGTACGGATCTGAGCCCATTAAGTCAGTTTGTGTGATCTCTGTGATGAATTTTTTACTTCTGCAGTATAACTTTGCTGTTGGGAACGCCGTAGTTGAACTCTCAGTTACCTTAATATGAAACATACCTCACAAATTCAATTCATGCCTCGATCGCTTGGCAAATGTGTCTCAAATGATTACAATATTCATTAAGCTTTGGATGCGGCTTTGGAGAGAGTGAATCTACATTGCATGAAGTCTTCTGCAGTTTTGGAATGCAAATGTAAGAAATGTGATGTTTTCTCTTAACCTAGGGCCTGCCTGGAGCTGTTGGGACGAAGGGTGATGAGGTGAATGCAGACTTTGTTTTGTTTTAGGGAACTATCTGTGATCATCGATCAGCTGTAATATTAAAATAACTACACATTTATACACTTCTCCGCTCCTTGCTCTACAGTCTGTCTGTTTCTCTTTGATCTTCAGTATTCAAGACCCTCACAGAGATGGTGGATCATTCTCAGTGACACTGACGTGGTGATGGTGTGTTAGTCTGTGAGCTGCTAAACACTGTGTCCACTCCCTGTCCGCTCCTACTTTGTTGTTGTTGGTACCAGAGAAAGTAGCTCATTTTGTGTTGGTCCCCAAGTCCTCATAGAACCCTGTCAGTGTGTTGGTTCACTATTACTGGCTCACTCCAGCAGTGACACACTAACATACCACCACCACATCAGTGTCATTGCATGATCCTCCAGCTCTTTGGGGGTCCTGAGCATTGAAGAACAGATGGACAGATGTGTAAGTGCACCTATATTGTCACTGAAGCTAAAGAGAACAATGTGTGTAGATTGACCTCTATGCTCCGCCCACATCTCAACTGTTATGTTGAGATTTGTCTTCATTATAATGATGATTATAACAATGGGGCTTCAAATTGAGTTGTGCTTCCCATACAGGCTAACAGTGATAACAATATAATCATAATACGTTGAGTTGTGTGACCTTCTTGTACAAGTTTGTGCATTTCTGCACTCTGTTTGATCTTCAGGGACAGCGTGGAGCACCAGGGGATCCAGCTAAAGGGGTAAACACTGTAGAATCACTTCAGACGTAAATATGTCACATTATGAATTTATCGCATCTAGACGTTCTCAATCTTCTCGTTCCACGCAGGTACTTGGACCTCCTGGGAAGAAGGGCGCTAGGGTAAGACTTATTGTCAGACAAATATGGCTTTCCACACATCAAATATAGCATCCTCAGTAGGGGAAGAACCTTCTGAGCCAAAGGTAGGCCATCAGTGGGAGGATTTCCTCCCACACACGCTGTTGGGTTTTGTCTGAACTTATGAATCAAACCTGACAGCTACTCTTCCTGTGGGATCCCTTCATCTGCGTTGATAAAAGTAAAAAATATACCGCTCTCTCTCTGATGATTCATATGCTATTAATTAGTGAAAAGGATGTTCTTGTGAAACTAAAGGCTCCCTAAGGTCTACATGATGATGAACATGATTCTGAAAAGACTCGCAGAGCAAAGTTTATGAGATCGTTATGTGGTGCGGGTACATGGTTGGTAATATTCATTAAAAGTTTGAATAGAGGAGGTAGATTTTATAAGCAAACAATGTTTTATTCATTTTATTCTACAACAACACATGATTGTTATAATAATAATGATGATACACCACAACTCATATATATGACTTACATATGACGTATAGTATTTTATAATCTCCTTGCATGCTGTAACTGTTATGGTACCAATGCAAGCTCTACAGGTGCATTACCGAGGCCAGGGACTGGGAAATGGAGATTAAGGAGATACAAATCAAACCACTCTGCAGACCAGGAAACTGAAATGGTTGAATGAACTGAAATGGCTCCACACTAAAGTACAATGCCGGAGCCTTTAAGAAAGCCCATAACCAGCTGAGCGTGATGAGCTGATTACTGGCTCTTACCATTGAGGGGAAAGGGGCTCGCCCCAGCGACCAATCACTGAGCCAGAGAAGGAGGTAACCCAATAATGATGACAAGAAAAGGGCCTGCCCTAGCAGCCAATCGCCACTCCACACAGATGGCCCCTTACAGGTCCAATTGCTGCTCTGCAGCATCTGTCCCTTACAAGCAGTTGTTGGCTAAGTAATAATGTTGATACACTACACCTCAAATGATCGGATAGTCTGTTATAATCTTCCTACATGTTTTTTGCATAAAAACTACAGTATGTTTCACAAAGAAACACTGGAAGGGATTTGCATATTTCGTCCTCTACAGTGCATAACATCATTAAACGATGCAAGGAATCTGGAGGAATTTCAGTCAGTAAACTGCCATGTTCCAACAAGACAATGCAAAAGCACAATCTGCACACATTACAAAGGCATGTCTGTGGAAAAAGAGGGCACAGGTACTGTTCTGACCTCCGTACAGTACTGAACTGTACTCAAACGTGTTGTGAGAAGGAATGGTAACATTACAAAGTGGTAAATGCTTCACCATGCCAACTTTTATTGGAATGTATTGCAGACCTAAATTGCAGGAATGGATGTATATTAACCAGACCAGACAATAGATGATATGTTTTGGGTTCAGAAACATTGTTTTGTTTGCATTTTCCAAACTGTCAACTTTTTCTGATTTGTGGTTGTAGTTTATAATTCATTGTTGACTAATATTTTTCTTAAAGGGAGATATTGGACCAGTCGGGCCTCCTGGACCTCAGGGGATTAAAGGAGTTCAGGGAGACAAAGGTGAAAAGGTAGACCCTGTGTTTGTGTATACAGGAAAATATAACTGATTGGTTCTTTAAGGATAATTCAGACTAAAGTTATTGATTTATTGTCTTTGGGATCTTTGAAGGGCAGTCCTGGTTTTGGTATTCCTGGGCAGCCAGGTCCTAAGGGTGAGAGTGGTGAGAGGGTAAGTGTTTTTACAGTCTCCCTGAATGAGTCTAAACCCTTCTTTACAGTAATGTTATGTATTTTGTACACAGGGTAATGTGGGATTGTCTGGGAAACCTGGACCTAAAGTAAGTTCACTCAGGTTTAATATACATTAAATAATGTTCATTAGTCTTGTATATGATTACATAATCTTGTCTATTGTGCACCTAATGGGGCCAATCTCCAGGACCTAGCTTTTAAAGCACAAAATGGTTTAAAATGAATTTTTTCTTTAGGGCAATGATGGCATTAAGGGAGAAATGGGCAACATAGGTCTACCAGGCAATGTAGGAGCTTCTGGACTAAGAGGTAAAGATGTAAGTAAGCCGTGGAGAGGATGGTCATGCTTGTGTGTAAGTTTTTTGTTCAGATCCCTGATTTTCTCCTTAATGTATTTTTAGTGGCCCCTTTTATCTACTCTATTTTACTCTACTCTCTTTTATCTACTAATCACGATTACTTGCAATGTCCCTGGCTCTCTTGAGAGGGAGCAGATGGGCACACACCTCCTCCAATACCAGTGACGTGAAGCCCCTTTTTCGTGTACTACTAGTGATACTTTGCCACCGGGCAGCTAGCGCACTCGGAGGAAAGCGCAAATCCCCGGTCCTGATGGATCGCCCGGCAGACTCCCAAGTCAGTTGACATTGTTTATAGTGCTAGAGAGAGTGTGTCATTATGCCCACCTGTGCCCCAATGGCCAATTCTGCTCTCTCAGGCCCAAGCTGTCAATAGCAAGCAGCATGATCGGGATTTGAACTCGCAATCCTCGGATCACAGTGGCAGTGCCTTAGTCCGCTGAGCCACTCGCTTGTTATTCTAATCTCCCTTTCCACCTTAAATAGTGCAGCAGATATACAAACCGGATTCCAAAAAAGTTGGGACACTAAACAAATTGTGAATAAAAACTGAATGCAATGATGTGGAGATGGCAAATGTCAATATTTTATTCGTAATCTGAGTAAATGTAACATTTTAAAGGAGAAATATGTTGATTAAAAATTTCACAGTGTCAACAAATCCCAAAAAAGTTGACATTAACTGTTCTTGTTTGGGAGGCTGAAGGAAAGACACACAGACATTTTGTTTTGAATAGAGCTGTTTGAGCAGTGTGAGTGTTTTATATGATTTACAGTCATGTAGAAATAAATGATTTCTCAGATGTTTGCTTTAACGTGACTTTGACCTTGAATCTGAGTGTAACTGATAAACTGCTGTAGGTTAAATAGCGAAAAACTTGGTTTTCTCTGGACATGCCTGATATCTTTGCAAAACTGTATGTATTAAAGTTTCTACACAGTGAATGAACAAGTTAAATTCTACACATTCATTAAATGACTTGAGGGAGTTCTTTACCCCAGCAATTTATTTCAAAATGAGACTCTATTACTGATAGAACGGAAATGTGTGCAGTTAATCATATTCATCTTATTACACTAGACAGCCGTAATGAGCAGGACAGTCTCAGTAGAAGAATGAATGGAGGAATAAAAGTCTCAGTAGAGGAATAAAAGAAGATTTGGTCTCCTGTTGCACTAATAGTATCTCTGTTATGGAGAGAAACCTGTTACTACATTGGGTATGACAATATTTAGAGAAAGTAGGGAATATAACATTTCTCAACATCCATTTCAGGGCCTGCCAGGATCAAAAGGGGAGCCAGGAGCTAGGGTGAGAGAAGACATCCCATCCAAAAACACACAACACACAAATTATATGGTTGATTGTGAGTAAATGACTATAAACCGTATACATACTGTGTATCTCTCAGAGCTACAGCTGCCACATTTGTAATATCAACACTCCTGAACCAGAGACAACATCAGAAGTGTCTTACCTGGACTAAGCAGAACCAGAACTGCTCCAACATCCTCTTTTCTTTACATTTCATTAGTAAATCAGCTCCTAGAGTCTGAGACACACAATCCAAGCTGTCTGAAGTCCAGTGTGCAGTTTCTGCAGTCTGTGATGGTTTGAGCTGCTGCTATTGGTCCACCATGTTTAGTCAAAAGTCAACACCTACCAGGAGATTTTAGAGAACTTCATGCTTCTATCTGCTCACAAGCTTTATGGAGATACCCAGCAGCTGCCCACAGTGCCAACTATTACTGACCATCATATTACTGTGACAGATTGGTGAACACATGAGCCAAACTGAACATTAAAAACATTAAAAAAGGCTTAAATATATGACTTTGTGTGTAATAAATATAAAATATGTGACAGTTTAGGTTTTTAAATGAAGTTAAAACATTGCATGAACTCTGATTTCCTGCTGGTTGTGGCTTATTTTTATAGGGTGAGCCAGGTTCTCCAGGTGAGACAGGCGAGAGAGGCATCAGGGTAATTCTTTGAACATAAAACTTTGTCCTTGTTTTCTATCATAAGTGAGCACAACCTTCTTTACACTTGAGTTAAAGTCTGCTGCACTCTCTCTCTCTCTCTCTTTCTAACGTTAGGGCTCTCTTGGTCTTCCTGGACGACCAGGAGATCTTGGCGAGAAAGGTGAGCCAGGAAAAATTGGACT
>BRDA01010758.1:0-11902 GCA_036984385.1 Crenuchus spilurus
GGCTCTATTTTTGTCTTATCTGACCACAGATTCCAAAACTGATTGGCTGATGTTTAGAAATGTTCAGAAGATTACTCTTTAAAAATATGTATCAAATATGATACACAGTCTTTTGACCTCCCACAATTTCATTATCTAACAAATACCACATCTAGTCTACAGTCAGTGAAATATAAACATTAAAATACAATTATAAAACAAATGTTTGCATAGTGAACAATATCTCACAACAATAATTAAATAAATATGGAAAGAGTCATCTTTGTTAGTCAATAAATAATTTTATATAAAAAATGTAGAATTTAATAAATGACTGAATATTAAAAACAATCAAATTAATAATTAATTTAATATTAAAAATATATTTTTTAATAAATAATTTAATCTCTAAAAGTCTTAATTTAATATATGATGCAATTCTAAAATGCAGAATGTAATAAATAGCTCAATATTAAAATACAGAATTTAATACATATTTTAACATTTCATGTTAAAAATTCTGAATTGGCATATTTCCACCTCTTGTTTTGGGCTTTACAGGGATGTTTGTGGTTTATTGACATCAGATGGTATATTTTAGTCAAAACTTCCACCTTGATACAAATAGTCTGTTGACCTGGAGGACTATAGCCTCTACTTTTGGAGATTTGGTGACACCAGAATGCAACCAACTAATGCCATTTGAGTTTTTCCTCTCACATCAGAGCTCATAACAATTCCCTTCCTAAGAACATCTAGATGTGGCTGTCATGTGAACAGTCACGTTTCTGATAAATGCTTAAGTAAAAATATTTTTCAATGAATAATTATATTTAATTAAAAGTAAAAGCCTTTATTAAAGCCTTTTTGTGCTTTTATCTTGTCTAAAAGTGGCTGTATTTCTGGTGGAGACTGAACAGGTCATTAGTTTGAGAATATTATGTTTGAAACCTGAGAAAACTGGGTTGGAAATGGCTCACAGAAATGCTTAGTCTAACTTTTGCATGTGTTGAATGTTTCCACAACGCAATGCAAAACAGCCATGTAGGAACACCCAATATTTGCAATGGAAAGCAAAAAGATTGGAGTGGGAATTTTTACCTCCTGTGACCTCTAACAGGTTCTGTTAAAAATAAACTATTCATATATAGTGTTGGTCAGTAGTCTTAGGGCCCAGGTACATTATTTTAAACCATTTGACTTAGAAATATGTGTGTTTGTGATTATAAAAGCAGCAAATGTGTTTAGAATATATGAAAATTTTATGTTATCTTGTTATATATACAGTACCAATCAAAAGATTGGACACACATTCTGGACATTCAGATGTTTTTCATGATTAAAAAGGTTCTGCATAGTAGATTAATACTAAAGTCTTCCAAATTATGAGTAAATACATATGTAATTATTTAGTAAACAAACCAAAATATGTTTATATTTTACATTCTTCAAAGTAGGCACCTCTTGCTTAGATGCCAGCTTTCTTGGCATTTTCTCAGTCAGCTTCTGGAATGGCTTTCCAGTATTCATTTACAATGTAGGGGAAATAAAAAATAAAAACATTGAACTTTTGACTGGTACTGTATATATTTATCTATCTATGTACTATTTATCAGGGCATCAAGTGTTTATTTGCTTGAAAATGTTATACAAAAAAAAAAAACCAACAACAACAACAATGATGAATAAAATTCCAACTGTCAACAATGAATATTATTCCAACTGTCATTATTGTAATGCTTTGGCAATGCTGTATGTCATTCAGTCATGCCAATAAAGCTATTTTTGATTTGATTTAATATAATGAATACATTTAGGCTTGGATTAATGCATTCTTTATTTGATAGATTTGAGGAACATATGCCTAAGTATAAAGATTCATCATTACTTTCTTTCAGTAAGGCTATAAAAACACCTCCACAGTGTCCAACTAACACATACAGAAATCTGCCTACACATATGTGGGCTGTGACTTGTGTAACCTACTGTTCTGTAACCTTCTTGTGGGTGTGAGGCTAATGTCAGACACTGTCCACCTACAAACTGCTGATATTCATCCATTTGTAGCCCACACACGAGCCCCGCCCCCTCCATGCAGTGACGTATACAGAAACGAACCAAAGGAAATCCCCAAACAACACTTACGACACAACACCCTAGCACGTTATTTTGTTTACCACCCGTATTCTGAGTTATCCCGGCGTCTTCGCTTGGGATTGGCTAGTAGTACGCAGCGTCCTCGACTTTGATTGGCTAAGAGTTCATAATCACAACCAGTTAGCCAATCGTGATAGCGGCTTAACGCAATAAGGGTGGGGCCTGTTGGAACATGAGTGGGTTTTAAAAAATAACGCTCAGCTCTTTTCTTGCGTTCCTCCCGGCGCTGAAACACGAGCATCGTCGTCATTTCAGGCGCTGCGTAAACATCCTTCTCGGCTTCGGAACAAACACGGCACGAGGTAAGGGCTTTAAATTTAAAATGAAAGTGGGTTTGGGTCATTTTAAGGTGGCACCTTGACGTTACCTGTATGGACAGGTCGACAGGAAGAAGAAAGTAGTCAGACACGCTGTAAATACAGAAACTAGCGGACTATACTTCTGTAGCCTTTAGCCGTGTTTACATTAGACTCTGTAGCTGTTCAGTAGACTGTGCCCGCGTCACCGTGTAGATTAAATATATAACTTTTACATTCACTCCCCATAGGTGCTTTCACTGAGGGCCTGAGCTCCATTTTGTGTGAACAGGAAGGAGGAGAATATATGAAGACGCCCTGCGAAGTGCAGCGGGACACACCGGTAGCTGACATGTACGGCACGGCGGGAATGCCCGACCTCTTGCCCCCGGCAGAGTGTGACCTGAGACCGAGTCGGCTGGTACCGTTCAGCGGCGTGGAGGCGCGGAGGAGCGACTCAGAGATGAGGCCTCCACCGCAGAGAACACACAGACCGCCAAAACTCGGCCAGATCGGCCGCTCCAAGAGAGGTGAGTGTGCACTGTTCACCTATAATCACTACAAAGTGGCAGACTAGTTTTAGGACTATCACGATTATTTGAAATAATCGCAGTGATATAAAGGCATATTGTAAACACTTCCACTGTAAATTATTAGTGAAATACTGAACGTCAGCATTTTAGGGTTACATGGAATGTATTGTTATTTATTTTAACAGTACTTTTTTTTTACTGTTAACAGAACTTTTAACAGTAGAGTAACAGTGTATTTATGGTAATTTTACAGCACATATAGGCATATTACTATTTTAAAAGTGCCTCTATTGTAATTTAACAGTATAAACATCCATCCATCCATTATCACACCCGCTTAATCCTTATCAGGGCCACAGTTAGTCCCCTACCCCCTCACTGGGCGCAGGGCAGGGCATTACACTATTCAACTAAGCCCAGGACAGGGCGCCAGTCCATCGCAGGCACACACACACGTACCTACAATTTTAGAGTACCCAATTCACCTGACCTCCATGTTTTTGGACTGTGGGAGGAAACCGGAGACCCCGGAGGAAACCCACGCAGAACATGCAAACTCCGCTGAGGGGGACTCGAACCCAAGACCACAGGGCTGAGAGGCAAATGTGCTAACCACTAAGCCACTGTGCCGCTTCAGTATACACATGTATATTGGAATGTCCCATTTATCATTTTATCACTACCAATGTTGTTTCCTCTACGTTCATTCTCTGCTCAAATTTAGCTAATTTCAGCTAAAATCATTACAAACCCAGTCAGAGGAAAACATTTTATTCAGCTTTTGCTCTTTATTTACCTTTTAACAGTGTGAAAACAACTTAAGTAACATCAAAATACAAAGCTAAGTCATCTCTTTAGCTGATCTTCACATCTATGCTAACTACACAAAGCCCCTTTTAAACTTTCCCAAATAACTACTTAACACTTAAATAACAAATAACACAATAAACAACATTGAAACTGAGGATATGTGCATTCCCATGAGCTTTTGAGCCTCCTGGGTGCTGTGGATAGGGCAACCATTTTGGGCACATGTTCTCACAGGCTAGTGTGTGTGTGTCACTGCATGGTTGGGTTAAATGCGGAGGTCAGATTCTGTTGTGTGCAAAATCACATTGGTAAAAGGTGAATGTAATCCTTGCAAAGCTAATTTGCATGAACTACTGACCTGCTCATGGGAATGCCGCCCCCTCAGTGGTCAACACCACAATATTGCTGTAGTTTATTTAAAGTCTTTAATTACTTGTACAGCTGTTAATCCAACACTCCACACACAGCAAAACAACTATTTATTTCCCTGAGGCAGCTAATCTAGCTAATGATAGACCATGAAAAAGTAGTCCTGCAGGATTCTGACAACAGGGGCATCTGACAGGTGTGGGGCTGAAGACATCTTTGAGAAAATACAGTACTTTACTGTGAAATGCTTTACTTGTGTCATGTCATCAGTAATGTGAACAAAGCCCTGATATTCACAGGACTACCATATTTGACCAAAAACAGTATCTTGCTTTTGTAATTTGGCTGTATTTTAACAGTAATTATTTACAGTGAATAGTATATAATTTTGTAGAAACGTGTAACTGTAAGGTAGCTTTTGAAATACTAGTCCCATCCCTACTTTCAGCCCTCCTTCTAAGCCTCCTGTAAAATAGCAGGACGCCCTGTTCTAAAATAGCTGTACCATAAAATGTCAGCACCAGCCTATTTCTACTAGGATTTAGAACTCGCAAGCTAAAATAACAGGTATCCAAGATCTAACATTCACTGTCCTTTCAATAAGAAGGTTTCGTCTGCCGGCTGGTAGCTAAATATAAAATCCTGATAACAGTATTAGCTACTATTCACATACTCTTTCCAGAAAGCTTTATTAAAAATGACTAATGGGTGAAAATAAGGCATTTAGTCAAAAGAAACTTTTCTTAGTCATTGCAAACACAGAGACCAAGTACTTTGGTAGTGGATTTTATCAGCATCCCATAAAGTTCTGTTGATAGCTTTAGGTCAACTATAATCTTAATTTATTTAATTGGTGTTTTTAATATTATTTGTCATACAGTTGACACCACAACAGCTTCTTGGCATATTTGTAATGTTAGTATAAGTCCAGTCTAAATCAATGAAAAGTGCCAAGTTGTGGCTTGAATGCTCTGTTTCTATATGAAAAAAGCACAGCCAGCTAACCAGCTTACAAATTTACAAAAGCAGAATTAATTGGCTACATAATGCAGGAAAAATACAATCCCCCATGAAACAAATTAGATAATTATCTGTCTAGTTGCAAAACTGCAACCTTTGCTTTCCAGGCAAAGTGCAAATGGTCATTTGTGTGTGTTTGTGTACATGTGCAAATGAGTACATGTACAGTGAGTGCATGTGGGCAGGATGTAGTGGTAGGTTGACAGGCCATCCAGTCATTTTGTTATTTGTTTACAGGCCATTAAGTCATTTGAGTTAAATGATTGAACTAGGTTTTTACAGTGCTGTGGCCCTTATAGAAACTCTTTCTTTATGCCATCAGAGCATTTGATTCGTTGATTCTGCAAAGTATTGAAAGTAAGAATATAGTATATATGAATATGAAATATGGAAGTTTTCGATACTTGGTGCAACTTGTATATGAACACAAAGCACATTGTCAACTAGTTGTGTTTTGTGTATGGAACTCAGAAAATTATGTATAAACCCAAATCATAATAATATTGAGTCACGGCACACCAAAATAAATGCAGAATTTAGTTTTAATGTTGTAAAAGGATTTGAATATTAAATTAGAAAAAAAAAACACTACTGTAAAGCACTCATAGTAACGTAATGCTGAGCCAAAGATAACACCTTTCATGTCTCTTATTATACAGTGGTTATTGAGGATGAAGACTTGGATGACATCATGAACAACAACAGGAGCTTCCCTGTGTCCATCAGTGTCTCACCTATTGCCTAAAGCATGACGGACTGTGCCAAAGTTGTGAAGTGGCCAACAGAGTTCATCAAAGAAGTTGTGTATCGTTTCAACACATCCAGAGACCCACTCACCTTCTCTCTCAATTGTCACATTACTTCAGCTTCCGATCTGAGGACTGTTGATGGCCACTCTGTTATCATTGCTTGTACGTTCTAACTTAAATCCTGTTTCTGTGGTTACCTCTCTTGTTTGACACTGCATTTTGATACTGAGAAAATGGTCTCCAAAGCTACAGGGCTATATTTATATTTTAAAAAAATGCACTTTACTGAAGGGACAAAGACCTTGTTTGGTTGGGTCGCTCCTCTCTCACAGATGTATTCTGTGCAAGTCTGTTAACGTGTAACGCGGCATTAGCTTAAGGCCTACAGTTACCATGGAAACTCCGGTCCTTGGGCATGTCTTTTATGCACTCTGAACATTAGCAGTTAAAGTGTATTACTAGGGACTGTTTTTAAATAGTCACCATTTATAGAGATTGTTCACCTTTGATCTGAATGAAATTAGTACTGTCTCAGAACCGGAATATTTTCGACAATTATGGTTAGTGTTTAATGAGGGTAATTTGACTGTGCTGCTCTTGAAACAGCAGAGAAGCCAGTGACTTACAATTGACATGCATGGAAATTGTTAGCTGATTTTTGTTTTGTATTTGTAAATTGCATTTTTGAAAATAAAGTATGCATGACTATCATCACATCAATCTGTCTAGTTAAATAATTTAAGTAGAGAATCTTCACAGAATGACATTATCTTGTGATATTTGAATGTGCACTGATCAGTCATAACATTAACACTTGATAATTTTATCAGCTACACTGACCATACAGGTGCACTTTGGACTGTAGTCCATCTGTTTCTCTGCACACATTTTAGCTCCCTATCACACTATTCTCCAGGACCACAGAGCAGTTATTGTTTAGATGGTGGATCATTCTCAACACTGCAGTGACACTGATGGGATGGTGGTGTCACTGCTGGAGTGACACTAGTGCACCAACCAAAACTATCCAACCAACAGTATCATGTAACCACCACTGAAACAGTAAAGGACCAACACAAATTGCAGCAACAGATGAGCTACTTCCTCTGGCTTTATATCTACAAGGTGAACCAACAAGGTTTGTGTGTCTAATAGAGGGGACAGTGAGCTAACACAATACAGTGATGGTGAGCTCCAGCAGCTTTGATTAATTTGCACCAGCACATCAGTGTCACTGAAAAACAGAATGATCACCATCGAAATAATAGCTGCTCTGTGGGGGTCCTGATCACTGAAGAACAGGTGAAAGAAGGCGAACAAAGTATACAGAGAAACAGATGAACTACAGTCTGTAAATGTAGATCTACAAAGTGCACATACATAGTGGAGCTAAAATGGACATTGGGTGTAGATACAGGGAGGCAGTGTTAATGATATGGCTGATCAATGTGTAATTTTTGAGTTTACATTGTATATAGCAAAAATTGATAAAGGATATACATTTTACAAAATTATATAGAATGTGGAACATTGACAAAAATGTTTTATTCTTAGTTTGGTGATCTGTATCTCCATTCCCACTGGGTCTGTTCCAGTTTTGTGATGGCTAACAAACAAATATGAAATGCATTCAAATGCTTCCAACTTCAAGGCTAACAGCTATAAAAGATGTTCTTGGTTTTGATTTAAGAATTAATATAAACAAAATAGGAAGCAAACAGAACCGATCAGGTGACTGTTATCCAAAAAACCCATACATTAAAGATTATATTTGATTCAAAATACGGTACCCATCAAAAGTGTGGACACACTTTCTCATTCAATGTTTTATCATTTTATTTTTTCCCCTGTATTGTAAATGAATACGGAAGTCATCCAAACTATGAAGGAACACACAAGAAATCATGTAATAAACTTAAAAGTGTTAAACAAACCAAAATATGTTTTAGATTTTACTTCAAAGTAGACACACAACTGATGTCTCAAACATATTAAGAGGCAAGAAATGCAAGTCATGAACTCTTGACGAGGCACAGCTGTTAACTGAAAGCCATTCCAGGTGACTACCTCATAAAGCTGACTGAGAAAATGCAAAGAAAGCTGCATTTAAGCAAGAGGTGCCTACTGTGAAGACTGTAAAATATAAACATATTCTGGTTTGTTTAACACTTGTTACTAAATAATTACAGATGTATTTATTCATAGTTTAGACTTTAGTATTAATGTACAATGCAGAACATTTTTAAATCATGAAAAACCACTGAATGTCCAGAAGGTGTGTCCAAACTTTTGACTGGTACTGTATGTATGATTTGATTTGGGTTGAAACATAAAGTCATCATTAGAAAGGCCAATATGGGTGATGTGAATCTGATAAAACATGAATGATTAAGCCTTATATAATACAGATATAACACAATGCATTGTGTATACTCACAGCATTGAGAGAAACAATGTTTTTGAAGAAATAAGGAATTTTAATGTGCAATGGGACATACAGTATATGTGTCACAATGAATAAACAAACAGAAAACAACAAAAGTTACACAAAAAGATAGCTGAAGATAGAACAATGTGATCATATGTTGTGTGCACTACGCTAAAAAACAGGGCTTTTACTCACAATGATGAAAACAGGACAACACTTGATTATATATAACAGCCTGTAATTACATATCTATTCTAAAAGCCTGCAAAGTGTTGGGATGTTACCAAAATAACCAGCCTCACTGAATATAATTACCCAAGGTAATTATTTTAGCATTACCATTTGTGATGCATAGGCTGTTTATGTATTTGTGAGTACAGTCGAGCAGAGCTGACAGTAAAATTCATTCTGTTTTCTACTAGAGGAACAGCTTAGTGGAAAAAATTGCACAGTTTTCCAACACCAGAGGTAGTCAATCAGCCCAGATCTGTTTAAAGTCCAGAATTTACTTAGCATGCAACTGCACCTATGGGGCTAATTCTGCTAACAATTACTACAACTCAACAGTCAGTTAAACAGCCTAAATTTCCATTTTAAATGCCTTCTAACTCAATCAAATCACATCCAGGTCTTGATCAAGTTTGCAAAGATGTGATTTGGGACTTTTCGTAAGCTACAAAAAAGAATAAAATTGTAGCATGCTAGCATGTAGCATTTTTTTCCAGGAACATTAGCTATTTGGGTACCTAGTGGGTTTTCATTGAGTGTTTCTTAGTAAAATTAGCTTCACAGCACCAGAGCTTTTGTAACAAAAACATAAACTGAACTCCAAACATATTTACTGATTGACTACATTTGCGCTAAATGCCAAATTGGACTAAATTTATTTTTTATTATTGCCCAAACTATTAATTGAAGCCCAAAATTGTGGAATGTTGTATATTGTCTAGGTGTCTATTGGACACATTTTGATTGAAGTACATGCAAAATCCTACACATCTTGCTGCATCTTTCTGTTTTCCTTCCCTTTAATACTTTAGGTAACTGTGCCTAATGCCCTCTAGTGGGGCTCATTGCAACATATTTTAACACCTACATAATTCTCTATCAAATCATGTTCGTCTTGCTCAGAAACACTGGATTCATACAGTATATGACTAGTAGCATACAGTGGCTCACCAAGTCTGGGAGCACTTTCTGTTCCCAGAATCAAACACATCTAATAATACTTCATGTTTGGCCTTTATGTAAACTAGGTTTTCAATACATGGAGGCAACTGCAGTGCTAAGATGCTGAAAAATAACCACATAACATCTGATATCAAACACTTTCCACAGTTCTCGTTCTATGGATGTTGTCCACCAACCTACTTCAATTCAATCCATCAGGCCCAATTCAGTTTTCCTTTCCAGGGGATCCTTCACCATGTGTAGCTGCTATGTCTGTCCAGCTGAGGGCAGTCACACATACTCCTTGGTGCTGCTAGGGGCCCGAGTGGAGTTTTTGGGGTATTTAGAAACCTGTTTGCTCTGAGGGCAGGATGCTGCCAACATAGCTCCTCCAAGAACATCAAGGAAAGATCCACCCCATGCAATGAAAATGGCTGCACCAAACTCGAACCTAACAGAAGAGAGAAAATTCAGATTCTGACTACCGGTAACTTATTCTGTATACACCAGTCCACATCTTTTTATTAGGGTTGTAATACATATTTGACCTGACAGTGAATTGATTAGATTATTTCCAGATAATTTTATTTCAGGCACCCCCCAAAAAAAACCCCCCCTAAAAACAAAAACAACAACAACAAACAAAACACATTTATTGACTCTCCCTATCACTTGTAATGTCTCTGACTCTAGTGTGCCTAGTGTGTTCCAGGGGCGTGGTAGTGGGGGGAAAAGTGGGACTGAGTTACCAGGGCCCCAAGTGGGGCGAGGAATGGAATTTTATTTTCCTTTAAATATTAAAGGAAATAATATTTGATAATAGGGCTGAGGGGCCCTGGGCACTGCTTGTCCATAGGGCCCAGAATTTGGTGCCACGCCCCTGGTGTGTTCACTAGTGTGTGTGTGTGCTTGTGTGTGTATGTGTGTGTTTGTGTGTCTGTGTGTGTTTCACTGCAATAATGGGTTAAATGCAAAGGTTAAATTCCGTTGTGTGCAAATCACATTGACAAAAAGGCTAATCTTAATCTTAATCTAGAAGGGTGCAGACTAACACAGGCCTCCTCTGATACATGTGAAGTCAAGTGAACTCCGCCTCTTTCCTAACTGTTGCTGATACATCTCTGCTGGACAGCCAACACTCTTGTAGGAAAGCGTAGGATCCTCAGTCCCAGTTTGATCACCTGGCAGATGCCTGAGCCATCCGACATTACATAGTAGTGCTGGGGAGAGAGTGCCATCTTACCCGCCCGGAGAGAGCACGGCCAATTTTTGCTCAAACTTGTCATCCTCAGATCATTGTGACAGCGCCTTAGTCCACTGAGCCACTCAGGGACCCTGACCTAACTCTCTTGTCACTGAATGCAATCAAATCCTCACAGCAATGCTCTTTTTTAATACTCTTGACACTTGTGCATTTTTACACTCCTAATATATAGATCAGAGCCTGTGAACTGACTTACTTGGTGTTAACTGGAGTGAAGGGGTTGTAGAAAGCACGGATCACGTTGTGGGCGAACCAAGAACATGCAACAATTGCACTGAGGGCTGTGTGGCCAGAACAAAGGGATTAGTTCAGAAAACAGTCAAAGTAAAAGTAAAATATTCATGACTAATATACAGCAGCACACTGCACACACAGAAAGGTTTTACTTCATAGCTTGTTTTGTCAAAGTGACGTTCCATCCTAATGATGTTTATGAAGCTTCCATTATTGACCTTCAGATGAACTCTTCATAGCTCAGTACAGAGTGGGAGGGCAGTTTCTGGCAGAAGAATCAAGCTCCTTCCTACACTTTCAGGACTTTGTTCTGAGTCCCTTACCATGCACAGTAATCTTCATTTTGCCAACTCTTTGTGAGCTTTGATGTTAAGTGACCCTGCAGCTTTGAAGCAGGGCATATTAAACAGCTGCCGATCCAGCAGAAGTTCAAAGGCATGTGTTCTCCTGTGTCTCTCACATCCTATCACAGATTCTGTCTCTCTCTCTCTCTCTCTCTCTCTCTCTCTCTCTCTCTCACTCACACACACTCACCTCCCACCAGCAGTATAATTCCTCCGGTCATGGCAGTGCGGGCCTTGCGTACTTTGTCGTCAGCTCCGCAGGTTGTACACTTCATCCCCATACATGCCACACACAGCCCAGTGATGGATACAATGATGCCCACTATCATCAGAGCACGAGTCGCCTGGAGGGCACCTATTAAAACACATACAGGGTTTAGACATCACTGACTTTGAGTGTCAGAGGTCAGCTTTTATGTTTCTGTCCTTGTATTGTACAAACCGGATTCCAAAATAGTTGGGACATTAAACAAATTGTGAATAAAAACTGAATGCAATGATGTGGAGGTGCCAACATCTAATATTTTATTCAGAATAGAACACAAATCA
>BRDA01010758.1:19612-38103 GCA_036984385.1 Crenuchus spilurus
GAGAGAGAGAGAGAGACAGAGAGAGTGAAAGACTCTCGGTGATTGTGAAACACGACCTCGTTCATATGGCCGTACAAGGCCAGCTCTCATTGGCTGATCCGCACAACACACAGCCACTTTTGCGGGAGCCGTAGACCTGACTAGTTTTGCTTTCCTTTTACCCCTAAGATGCCCACTAAACGCCCAGCTTCTTCTCAGGCTTCCAGCACAAAGTGTTACTGGCTCTCAGAAAGTGAGAGAGACAGAGAGAGAGAGAGAGAAAACTTTATTTTCTACGTCTTTACACACGTTTCTGAAGTGTTAAGGATGATAGTTTAAGGCATATAGTTGGATTTAACCATCAGAGGTGGTAATACTTCTCGTAGGACAGACAAAAGACCAGGTTTAAATAGCGCCTCAGCAAACAGGTGAGAGTGATTTCAGAACTCTGGTGAAGATGACCTTCGCACTCTCCCCTGATTGGTGGAGCGTGTGCGCCTCTCACGTGAGGGCTGCTGGGAAGTGGCGTTCGCAGCCTCTCCGCTCTCCATAGAAGTCCTGACACTTATAAGCACTTTTAGTGGGGGTTACAAGTATTTGTGAATTCGCGCTATTCGCGGTAGGTTCTGGTCCCTAACCCCAGCGAATACGGGGGGTTTACTGTATTGGTTTTGACCTTGGAACGTTTTGTGGACTATGGCTCTGGGTTGTTCTTGGATATTAGTTAGGGTGACCAGATCTGAAATTAAACCTCTGATATTAAAATACGTCTATGTGGCATGGCTGAAATGCCTATTGTTGATTATGGAGTTTAAGACTCATTTTAGAGTGATTTGGGCAGAGCAACCTCATCACTAGAGGGGATACACCTGGTGTGGGCGGAACCCAGTTAGGGAGTACATTCCCAGGGGGAAGATAAAAAGGGGAACACGACGTGATGATGTCACTTTCTCCTTGGCGCAAACCAAGGGAAGTCGCGTTGGGTGCTTTTACCAGCATTGTTGGGAGAACTGGCGCATGTATTGGCAATAAGACCCAACGGCCAACCAGTAAGTGTGCGGCTTCAAACCCCGCGACGAAGACAGCTTGCTGTTCAAAGCGGCCGACCAGGTGAAGGAGACCTGTGTATGCATGTGCAGTTGAGACTACTGGTAGGTCACCGGGGTTCCTGTGTTTGTATTTGCTGGGTTCCCACTGTGGATGATATGTGAGGCCTATGGCCATTGTTATATAAGTTATTTTAAACTGTCTGTGCAGGCTGGTGTGAGTGACATCAGAGCGAGGATACGCTGGTTCAGTGTGGCTTAAGATTGAGTGGCGTATGGAGCAGAGATGCCCTGAAAAGTGCTAATATCAGTGACGGCCTTTGCTTGGGTACGTCAATATGTACTGCTGTATGATGGCCTATGGCTTTTGGCTGCCTATAACGGTATTTAATGACTCTAATATCTTCTTTTTAGAGTGTGGCCGGCAGCCGGGGCATTTATAGACCACTGTTTTCCTTCTCATTTGTTTTCCTTCCACTGTTTTCCTCTAGTAGATTTTATTTGTTTTTTTTTTACTGTTTTCCTTCTACTGTTTTATTGTTTTAATTGATGTTTACCTTCATTGTTTTATGCTACCATAAGATTTATTGTATTTTATTTTCAATAAATTCTAATTGGTTTTAGCATCGAGACTGAGCAATAGTGCTGTGTGGTATGTTTCAGAGTGTGATTTCTCCATATACAAATTGTAATAGCATATCGCAGGTGGTTTTAGTGGCATCCTGTTGGTGCCTCTGTATTTTTTTTTTTTTTTTAGTTCTTTGTTTTGTGGTCAGGGCCTGGGTCACCCTGGTGCTCTGGTGTTGCCCTTGTGGGGTGTTTGTGCATGTTTTTTTAGTGTTGGTGCTTTGCAGTGTTGGGATTGGTCTAGTGTATTGTTGTTTTAGTGGTAGTTTGTGATAGGGCACGTTGTGTCGGACAGCTTCCTGGCCACACCCCTTTTTAACCTGCATATGCTAATTTTATTTATATGCACAGAGAACCACACAGCATATCGTATTAGTATTGTTTTAAATCTCAATGCTTGTTTTTATTGTTAATTTGTATTCAGTTAATAAATTGTCTTGACCTCAGTTGGTGCACGAGTCATTGGCTCATTTTAACACTCCTTTATTGGAGTGGCCTTGCGTGGGATCCCCTACCCAACAAATTGGGGTGGCGTAGTCGGGTTTTATACATCTTATAGGCGTGGGACGCTCATCAGGTAAAAGAGAGAAAGTGAAAGAGCGACCCACCACATCTAGCTGACGTGACACAGACAGAACAAACGCTCAACATGTAAACAACTTACAGGTGAAAACGGACGCTGTTTGAGGGAGTGACAGCGGCGACAGCCAATCACGTTAGCAAGAAACGGCAGAGCCAATTGGTGAGCTTGTGAGCAGCCTAAAGGGAAACCTTGGATTTCTGCTGGGTCTTAATGCTCGCCCAAGTACATTTAATATAGCGTAACATCTCACTCAAGCAAACCGAATGGAATAGGGGGAGATTGAAACTAGTTTGTGAATGAAACGCTTCTCGGGGTAAAACCAAATCCTGGACGTTTGTGAAATTCCGCCGGGTTAAAGAGGACGTCAAGTCACCCTAATTTAGTAAACTACATTTCTTATCTGTGTGTGCGTCTATCACTTTTCACGTTTCATGACCATTTGAAGAAAAATGTGATCTTTGCAATATCACATCCATGTGTATTCCTAGACTGAATGACATATCTGATGTGGTCATGTGATAAAATATGCTGGTCTTTTCAGAGCAGACGTCTATTTCTGTTAATCATAGGACAGGTGTGAGTACACAAACGGTCAGGGTAGAACATTCAGATCTTAGGAAGAATCAGAACTGAACAATAAGGATTTTAATTTAAACACAGCCACAGATCTGGTCATTAATATCAGGTGCCCTTGGTCAGTAGCATTCATGGCTCTTCATCAGGATCATCCACGTTAACCCAGTGAGGCAGCTGTAATGTTATAAGTGCAGATCAAACTTACTATTGATCAGGTGAGCTTTGCCGATTGTACAGAAAACCACAGAAGGGAGAAGAACTCTGGACAGAAGTTGTGGACGGCTTCTGCTTTGTGCTAGAAGACCAAACCTTTGTTGAAGAACCATGTAAAGGATGTTGAGTGGAAGACAAACAAGATGGACAAAAGAAAGTAGAGAGAGAACATTTTGACTTAACTCTTTGGTCTTAAGTCACTTTGGCTCCAGATGAACTCCTCAATGCTCAGACATCACATGGATTTGTAGGATTTGGAAAGAGTTAAACAACACATTCAAATACATTAATTAATATCTTATTTTCTTTGTTTTTCTAAGCTAATAATCAATTACGGCCCAAATAAATAACTTGTGTGTAAATAAACACAGTAAGATAAAGGAAATGGAAGTGAATAAACCCATCATCATTAAAATAATCACTAAAGTACACTATATGTCCAGATGTTTGTGCTCAACATTTCTAATCAATGCATTCAGCTACTTTAAATTGCACCCATTACTGACAGATGCACATGCAGCTTGTGTAGTCCATGTAGAGAAGTACTGCCAATATAATATGACTAAACACGAACCTTTTGGCACCATGTTTAATTCCAGGTGTGGGCTAGAGGGGTATTAAGTGCCACATTGGGCTGTGGGGCAGTGGAGAAGTGTTCTCTGCTCCATTCAATACTTTTGGGATGAGTTGAGGATGAGGTGGAGTGATGATCATCCAACATCTTGACCTCACTAACACTCATGTCACTAAGCCAAATCCTCACAGCAATGCTCCAAAATCTAGTATAAAGTCTTCCCTGGACAGTAGAGACAACAAAAGCAGGATAAACTCTTTGATTTCAGAAGCAACAATGAATGAACAGGTGTCCCAATACTTTTGCCCATATAGAGTCATATAAACAAACTGCTTTAGAATGATGCTCTGGCTTTGTTTGAGTAGCTAATTTGTCAGCAAACTTATTTCTTCTAGAAATGTGACCTATTATTCATCCTTATTTCTCAGGTGTTCATCAACTTCTTGCCTCCATACATTGGCATGGTCAGACGCCGCCCTGATGAGCCTGTGGATGAGGAGCCTAAAGGAGACCAGCAACATGGCAATATTGACCGGAGCTTGTTGTTCATATTAAATATTAATAAAGGAACTTATTCAAGTAAGAGTAAATCTTGCAAATGTTAAACTCATGTAAAAAGATTTTGAGCCCTGTGACTCTGAAATTATGGAAGATTTCTACATTTTTTATTGACAATCCAACTGTTTAATACATCACCTTATAGATAGACTTACTGATAGGCTGATAGACTTACATTCAATGAAAAACACTTTAAAAGCTGGGTACTGCAGTGCTTTGGCTTACAGATAATGTATTTCTCATGCGTTTTTTTAGTTTAGTAACTGAAATGTGCTTTTGTTTTTATTTTTTAATGGTTAATAACAACAAAGTAAAAGTACTTCATCAAAAAATTAAAAGTGGATTAAATTCGCTCATAAACGTTGTGTTACAGGAAAAAGTCCAGTAGTGAGTAAGTGTAATTTTTCACTTTCTGTGGATATAAAGTGTGCGGCTGCATAACTTCAATCTGAAAGCAAACCTCACTTGATACATGCTGACCACAATGTTTCAAAGCCAATTTAACATTGAGGCTTTCTCGCTCATCTAGTTGTAAGGATTTAAACAGAATGAGAATGGCTCCCTTGTTACTGTAGTTTAATCCAACATTTGGGAGTTTCTGTGGAATTTTAATAACCGTCACCCTTTATTTTGTGGGACTTTCATTATGCTTATTAAGAACCTGATTAAAAATGATTAAATTAAATTAAACTGAATTAAAGATGAATGAATTGTGAGACAACAGAAGTGATGTGAAACAGTTTTTATTTGTTTACATTTTTTTTTTCTTTGTTACTTATCATTCTCCGATCAGAACCTCTACATATTGTTTTACATCCTTTAAAAATATCAGCTGTTTTAAGGCATTACATAAAAAAATTGTAGTTTATTCTTCATAATTTAATTAAAAATGGTGAACTGTCAAATAAATGTGTAAAGTGACATATTTCAAGTCTTATATATGTATATACAGGGCTGGCAAAAGCAAGTCAATTAGCACCAACACCAAACTAAGACTGATGAAAGCCTTGGTCTGGCCAGTAGCTACATATGGATGTGAAGCCTGGACACTGAAGAAAGACATATTCAGGCTTTTGAGAACAAGTGCATCAGGAAGTTGCTGAAGATCTCATGGATGAAGATGATGACCACTGAGCAAGTCTATGAGATGCTAGAACTCAAAAGGAGTTACTGATGCACGTTAAATCCCGCAAGTTACGTTACTTTGGTCATGTGATGAGGCAGCACATGAGAGCATTTAAGGAAGTGTTATGACTGGACTTGTGGAGGGAGTCTGAAGACGTGGAAGACCAAGAATAACCTGGATGGATAACATCAAGACATGGACTGGATTGTCAAGTGCTAGCCTGCTACAAGCAACCAGAGACAGATGGCATTGAGAGAAGTGACTCGTCTGTGCAGCCTACCATCGCGAAGCAATGACGGCATGTGACATGACATGACAGGGCTGGCACACTTATGCAGACTACGCACTGCGCATGGGGTCTCATTGGGGAGGAGGGCAAAACTTCACTGTGCCCCCCCCCCACCATTTACCTTCATCATAAAAGAGGACTACATTCAATTTTTTTGGAAATGCACTAGTACATTACTTTTTTTTTCATTATTTATGACAAATGCACTAATACAATTTATATGCTGGTAACATTTATATTTACTTTAATTAATAGGGCCTTTTTTTTACGTTTTGGATACGCAGGGCTTCCAACAGTAATTTTGGAGATACATGACTTTTCATTGACAGGTAAAATGATTTTCAACAAAATTCCCATCAATGTGATGAAGGTGCTGCAAATAAAGAACATTCAGAAGCCCAAACCTTTGCATTCAGATAACATTAACCTTGCTCTGATCTTCACAGAGCACCATCACCGGGGCATGTGATATGTCACGTCTGAACACTCAATCAACTGACCCCAGCACGTCCTGTGTGTCCTGGCAAAAAACGACTCTTGGAACACTGCGAGCTATTGTGTGCCTCGCAGAGCTGGCGCCACTGACTCAATGAGCTCACACAGGGAGGGAGACCAAGCTCAGGAGCTCAGAGAGGAAGCAATAATCCTAATCAGAGAGGAAATGATTTCTACTTCCACTCCAGCAACACAGCACAACACTGAAAGTTCTGATTTATTCTGATTTGGTTTGCTTGGGGTGTGAAAGTGTAGTGTATGTTTATTATTTTGTAATCTTCATGCTAAGAAGACTGTAGTGTCCAACCTGGCTTAACACTTCCTGATTTCACTTATGCAAAAACTTAATTAAATGATTCATAACATGAAAAACATTTTAATGAAAGATGTTGATTTGTTCCTGCATAAACATTGTTAAAGTTTTAAA
This sequence comes from Crenuchus spilurus, assembly GCA_036984385.1. Classification (NCBI taxonomy): domain Eukaryota; kingdom Metazoa; phylum Chordata; class Actinopteri; order Characiformes; family Crenuchidae; genus Crenuchus; species Crenuchus spilurus. The sequence continues at coordinate 26,106 of BRDA01010758.1, forward strand.
TGCACTGTTCACTCCTCCAAGTCAGTCTACACTGCTTTTTCAAAGAGGTAGAGGACAACCAATCAGAGCAAAGCTCATAATAAACTGTCATATTTTATATTCATTACATATAACGTGACTGTGGCAGTCTGTGAGGACGATGCCACTCCAAGCCACCGGAGGTCGCACTCTACTAAGTACTAGCCTAGTCTTACCATAGAAGCTACTTCCTGTATATAAGCTAGGCTGGTGCTCAGGTCAGTGCAAGGTCTTGATTTGGTATTTTCCGGTCATTTCTGAGCATTTATTCCTGGTTTTTGTATATCTTTTTCTGAATATTCTTGCCTGGACTCTGTTTTCGACTTTGGATTTGCACTTTGGATACCTGTCTCGTTCAGTTTTTGTGAGTCTGTTTGGTTTTGTTTTGTCTATTGTTCTTTGTTTATTAAAACTTGCACTTGGATCCTGGCTTCTGTGTCGCGTTACAGAAGACCTCGCCTAAACATGGATCCAGCAAGTATAGAGGAGAGGTTGCAGAATCAAGAGGCAAAGTTGGATCAGCTTGACACCATGCTACAGAGTTTACTGGAGGCAACTACTGCTAGCATTAGCATGCCGGCTAGCACCGCCGAACCGGCTTTAGCAGACGCTAGCCAAGGGGCTTCTAACCTTCAGTTTGTGAGTAATACTCCCTATGTAGCTCTTCCTGAGCGATATGATGGAAGCCCAGAACACTGCAAGAGTTTCCTTATGCAGTGCAATCTGTTTATTAGCCACAATAGTAGACGTTTTATGACTGACCGTGAGAAAGTCGATTTTGTGTCACATCTAACGGGTAGAGCTAGAGAATGGGCCGCCTCATTATGGTATCAGCATAGCGATATTTTGACTACCGAGGCGATATTTTTGGCCAGTTTCAGGGCGGTTTTTGACCATTCCGCTGTTTCAAGAGATATTGGGACATCACTACTTGATCTACGTCAAGGTAATCGAAGTGCCTCAGATTATGCATTAGAATTTTGTACATTAGTGGCTGGAAGTGGGTGGAATGCTCCTCCACTTCTCACGGCTTATCGACGGGGTTTGCGACCTGAACTGTGAGCAGATATGGCCTATAGAGGACACTTGGTTGATTTGGAATCGTATATTCAGACCTCTATTGCTCTGGACCCATTAGTTACTGAAAAATATACTGCTAGTGAAGTTCACACTGCTCCTCTCAGACCTGCTGATGAACATAAACCTATGCAAATCGGGAGGACTCACCTCACCCAGACGGAACGTGAGCAGCAATTTCGTGAAAGTTTGTGTCTCTATTGTGGACAAGGAGGACACATGAGTGTCATGCCCTCACCGCCCCGGATCATCCGGGGCTCGAGTGAGTATGGTGAAAAATCTTAACCTGAGCACTAACATCCTTAATCTGACTGTGAATTTGGCTTGGGGTTTTGATTTGTTGTCTGTCTCAGCCCTTATAGATTCCGGAGCAGCAGGAAATTTCATGGACCAGAGTTATGCAGAGGAAAAAGGCATACCACTCTCTACAGTAACCTCTCCACTAACCATCAAGGCCATCAATGGATCCCCGGTGGGAACTGGTACTGTTAGCCGTAAAACTGCTGAACTCTGCATGCAAGTAGGTCTGTTTCACAAAGAGAAATTGTCATTTCTCCTCATTGATTCCAAAGACACCCCAGTAATTCTTGGTTTTCAATGACTGCAATCTCATAAGCCTATAATATCTTGGCTAGATCATGACATAATCCATTGGAGTCCACAATGTCTTAAGCAGTGTATGTCATTGTCTTGTTGGAGTACTAGGATAGAAAGCCCACTATGTACTACGGCCATTGATATTCCTAGTTGTTACCTTGATTTAGCTGAAGTGTTCAGTAAACATAAGGCTACCCAATTACCATCTCATAGATCTGTGGATTGCAACATAGACCTCCTACCAGGAGCCATGCCACCCAAAAGTAGAATTTATCCCTTGTCTATTCCAGAAACTGAAGCCTTAGAAACTTACATTGACGAGGCTTTAGATTAGGGCTTTATTCGTCCCTCTACCTCACCAGCTGCTGCAGGGTTCTTTTTTGTGGATAAAAAAGATGGAGGACTTAGACCTTGCATAGATTATAGGGGACTTAATTCTGTATCAGTGAAATACCAATATCCTTTACCCCTGATTCCCTCTACAATAGAGAAATTACAAGGAGCCAAGGTTTTTACTAAGTTGGACCTTCGTAGTGCTTACAACCTGATTAGGATAAGTGAAAGTGATGAGTGGAAGACTGCTTTTGTGACCACTAGGGGGCACTATGAGTACTTTGTCATGCCTTATGTGTTAGCCATAGCGCCCTCTGTCTTCCAATCCTTCATTAATGACGTTCTTAGAGATATGATCGATAAGTGGGTGGTGGCCTATATCGATGATATTCTGATTTATTCTAAAGACATGGACCAACACATGTTGGATGTAAGAGCTGTTCTCCAGAGGTTGTTGGAAAACCAGTTATATGTCAAGGCCGAAAAATGCAAATTCCACAAGTCTAGAGTGTCATTTTTGGGCTATATCATCAGTGATGAAGGTATTGGCATGAACAATGAGAAGATCAGAGCTGTTAGATTGGGCACCTCCTCAAACAGTCAAACAGCTTCAACGTTTTATTGGATTTACCAATTTCTATCGCAGATTCATAAGAAATTTCAGCACTATTGCCAGTCCCCTAACTTCTATGTTAAGAGGGGCCAAGAGAAGCATAGTTTGGACCCCAGAGGCAGAAATAGCATTCAAAACACTGAAAACATGTTTCACTACAGCTCCCTTATTGAAACTCCCGGATCCAGAGAAACATAGTCCATAGTCGAGGTCGATGCGTCAGAGAGTGAGATTGGTGCGGTGTTATCCCAGAGACATGGACAGCCTCTGAAGATGTTTCCATGTGCTTATTATTCATGGAAACTTAGTGATGCGGAAAGGAACTATGATATAGGTAATAGAGTGTTGTTGGCCATCAAGGCAGCGTTTGAAGAGTGGTGTCATTGGTTGGAGGGTTCCAAGCAGCCATTTGTTGTCTAACAGATCACAAAAATCTAGAATACATCAGAGCAGCTAAAAGAATGAATACCAGGCAGGCTAGATGGGCGTTGTTTTTCACCAGATTTAACTTTTCAGTTACTTACAGACCAGGATCAAAAAACACTAAGGCAGATGCTTTGTCACGTCAGTTTGTTGACCAGGTGCAGGCTATTCAACCAGAATACATCCTCCCCTCACATTGCATCATAGCCCCTATCAGATGGCAGATTATGGAGGATATACATAATGCCTCAGCTCAAGATCCTCCACCCCCAGATAGTCCTACTAATAAGACTTATGTCCCATTGTCCTACGATCAGAAGTGATGTGTCAGGTTCACAGGTCTCTTAAGTTCCAGGCATCCAGGGATCAATAGAACCATAAAGTTGGTGCAAAAACAGTTTTGGTGGCCTAGAATGAATCACGATATAACACAGTTTGTTAAGGATGTGCAGAATGTAAACAGTCCAAATCACCACATCAGCTTCCCCAAGGTTTATTGGAACCCCTACCAATTCCCACACGCCCGTGGTCCCACATCACTATTGACTTTATCACCGACTTACCAATATGTAATGTTAATACAGTCATTTGCACCATCATAGATAGATTTTCCAAAGCCTGTAGATTAGTCCCCATCAAGAAACTTCCCACAGCCATGGAAACCGCAGAATTGCTTGTTAATTATGTCTTTCAGTATTACGGCCTACCAGAGGATATGGTGTCTGACAGAGGCCCGCAATTCACCTCTAGAGTATGGACTGCCTTTTGTAAGGCTTTGCAAATAAATGTTAGTCTGACTTCTGGATATCACCCTCAAAGCAATGGTCAAGTGGAGAGACTGAATCAGGAGATTGGGAGGTTCTTGAGAACCTATTGTAGTCAGAGACAACATGACTGGAGTGACTTCCTTGTTTGGGCTGAATATGCCCAGAATTCCCTGCAAAGTGGTTCTACTGGTATGACACCCTTTCAGTGTGTGTTAGGTTTCCAACCCCCTTTGTTTCCATGGACTGGAGAAGAGACTAATCTTCCTGCAGTTGATGACTGGATGAAGAGGAGTCAGGACACGTGGGACCTAGCACATGTAAGACTTCAAAGAGCTGTACATCAGGCAAAAGTTCCAGGCTGACCGACATCGATGTCCTGGACCAGTGTACAAGCCTGGTGATCGAGTTTGGCGTTCCACAAGGGACCTACGCCTGAAACTCCTGTTGAAAAAGCTAAGTCCTAGATATATTGGCCCTTCTAAAATAATCAAACAAGTTGGCCCAGTAGCATTCAAATTGCAGCTGCCTAGGTCTTACAGGGTACACCCCACTTTCCACATGTCACTGCTCAAAACTTTTCTGACTCCCAGCTCTCGGGTATCCCCTGCGGTGATTGAACCCCCACCTCTTCTGGACGTTGACGGTGACTTGGCCTATTCCGTGAAAGCCCTGTTGGATTCACGTCGCAGAGGCAACCGGCTGTTCTATCTCATGGACTGGGAGGGCTATGGTCCAGAGGAGCGTTCCTGGGTGCCTGCTGCTGACATCCTTGATCCATCATTGATCACTGACTTTCATCGGGATCATCCTGATCGTCCTGCTCCTCATCCCAGAGGTCGTCCCCGTCATCGGGTCCGTGTCACGCCTGCCGGCGCTCCTGGAGGGGGGTGTACTGTGGCAGTCAATGAGGACGATGCCACTCCAAGCCACCGGAGGTCGCACTCTCCTGAGTACTAGCCTAGTCTTACCATAGAAGCTACTTTCTGTATATAAGCTAGGCTGGTGCTCAGGTCAGTGCGAGGTCTTGATTCTGTATTTTCTGGTAATTTCGGAGCGTTTATTCCTGGTTTTTCTATCTGGTTTTCTGAATATTCTTGCCTGGACTCTGTTTTCGACTTTGAATTTGCCCTTTGGACTTTGGATACCTGTCTCATTCAGTTTTTGTGAGTCTATCTGTTTGGTTTCGTTTTGTCTATTGTTCTTTGTTTATTAAAACTTGCACTTGGACCCTGGCTTCTGTGTCGTGTTACAGAGACAGATTTCAACTATTTGTGTTTTATTGTTGATCAGTATGGCTTATAGCTCATTAACTGTCCAATCAAGCACAATAATATGATAGTCAGCAGTAGTTTTGGCACTGTGGGCAGGTGTTAAGTCCTTATGGGAAAGGAAATCAGCATCTCCATAAAGTTTGTCAGCAGATGGAAGCATGAAGTGCTGTAAAATGTGTTGGTAGATGCTGTGTTGACTTTGGACAAAACACAGTAGATCAACACCAGCAGATGACATGACACCTCAAACCATCACAGACACTTCACACTGGACATCAGACAGCTTGTGTGTCTCTCCTCTCTTCTCCAGACTCTAGCAGCTGATTTACTAATGAAATACAACATTTACCTTCATCTGAAAAGAGGACTTTACACCACTGAGTAACAGTACAGGTCATTTTCTTCTTACCCAGGTAAGACACCGTCTCTGATAATGGATTTATGATTTTCACGATTTTTGAACAATTTAATTAGTTTTTTGATGTAGGACTGCACACTGATGAGTATTCATGACCTCCGGCCTAACATTCTGCTAATAGCAGTTCAGCACAGCTCCACCCTTACGAGCCATGAACTGTGCAAGACCTTTGAAGGTGCCATGCGGTACCCAGCATCACTAAATTAGAAGCAGAAAGTGGAAATTGAGAATGCTGTTTCATGAAGCACTATACCTGGTCCACAATAATGTTTAGGTAGATCATGTACCAAACTGATGTCCAGATGAATGCCCAAAGTTAGTGTTTCCCAGCAAAACTGTCCAGACCATCACACTGCCTCCATCAGCTTTTTTCTTCCCACAGTACATCCTTCACCTTGTAAACAACGCACATACCATCCATCCTTATGATGAAAAAGGAAATTAGTCATTAAATTAACCCCACTTCTCCCACATACAATGCACTGATTAAGACAGGGGTGTCCACAGGTTTCTTGTTGGGGCCCAGAAGGAGAAAAATGTGTAGTCATGGGCCACACTCATAGCTCTATAGTAGTACTAAAAGAGTTTTTTGGTTTTCATGATACATTTTTAAAGTAATCTAAAAACCAACACTCCACCAACTCTGACTATTAATCACAACTGCGAACCTGGCAACCCTGAAGTTCCTGTGCTGAGCAATGAGCTGAGCTGCCTCGTATCTCGTAACCAACATTTACTTGGTTATCACAAAAAACTGGTTTTTGTTGAGCTGACAAGCAGCTGCTAGTTGTTTCACCTTCAGTTGTCCTTCAGTGCATGACCTGAAAGAGTGATGTTTCATTTCATGTCTCTTAACTTTATACTCCTTCATTACAGCCTCTGTTTCCTGACAAATTAAACGCACACAATTCTCTCTGAACTCAGTGGAAACATTCATTTTCCAAACCTGTCTGAAATCTTCTGTATTTTGTCTATTTCACATCTCTCTGGAGCCGTCATTGTCTACCCAAAAGCTCAGGAACAGTAATGTAGGTGTAATGTCATTAACATTTAGCATTAGGGGGTGAAGAAAAATGAGGAGCATTTAAAATTTGTTTTACACGACAGTGACACCCAGTCTTCAAATTAGGAATCTCATTTTTTTACAACCTCCTTAATAGGGGCCAATTTTCACTTAACATCTAAAATACTTTGTGGGCCACTTCAAAAATAGCAACGGACTGCAAACGACCTGTGGGCCAGACTTTGGACATGCCTGGACTATGAAAACTAACTTTACTCTAATTGTCTACTAGATCTCAGACCTTCACATACACCAGTGTGACACATTTTCCACCAACTTTCCTGGTCATAATGTTTTCACTCATTGGTGCACAGTCTTGGGCAAACGTTTTGTTTTGTTAATAAAAAAAACAAACCAACAAATTAAAACATACAATATTAAATTCAGTGAATAAACCATAACTGTATGTTCAGTGTATAGTCTGTATTCTATGTAGTGGTTGGTATAGTGTGGTGGGTAAAACTGCTGGCCCCATGTGACATGGTTTAATCCCTGATTTAGGCAATTACACAACACTATGTCAGTGAGACTCTTGGGCAAGACCCCTAATGCTACATTTGCTTATGAATATTACGAGATTGTGAGTAGAGTGCCTGCCAAATGTAGCATTTGCAGAAAAAATCAAAAAACTTTGACATTATTTGAAAATGAATGTTGATCTTTACATTCTGAGAACATTTCATGATGACTTGACCAAAAGAAATTACCCAAAAATGATTTAGACATACATCTGGTTCCACTGACTTCCATTAAAGCAAAGTCATGTTTTTCCTTCTCCTGTAAAGTTGTGATTTTAGAGGATGTTGGTTTTTGCATGAGAACAATTTATCTGTCAGTTATCTAGCACACAGTACACAAACAGCTGGCTAAATTATATGTAATAAAGAAAGTCAGGAAGATGCTTAAGGATCAAATAAAGCTGCTTTGGAGTAAAGCTAACTAGCTGTTTCTGTTACTCAGACAGAACTTTTCAGTCCCGGCAGCTGCTTCAGGCTTGGAGTCACTGCTGAAGTAAAGGCCATAGATGAAAAATGTGGGGAGAGGAGCAGTGAGAGAGAAGTGGGATGGAACAAGCCTTCACCCAAGGAACATCTCTCTTAAAGCATGCGATGGCACAGGCAATCCTGATTTATCTGTCACCGTTGGCCAGCTCCCAAACCTTAGGCCAAATAACCCTGACACACAAAAGAACAGAGCTTTATGCTGAAGATTTCTCCCCCTCCTCATTCCCGTAAGAGTGCATTTGTCTTGTGTCCTCACCACAGCACTGAGCTCAACAGGGGAGCAGAAAACACTAAATCACCCCAAAAAGAAGATTCTGCTTTGCTTCTGCTTGGCTCTGCTGCTTTGTGAAGGGAGCAGACAGTGTGAAAGGAGCCTGATTAAACTGCTGTAAGCCTGCTTAGAAGGCTACTGAACCGTTGGCAATAAAACATGTTGGGTTCTAGTTCTTTTTTTAACAGAGTTTAAAAGCAACTCTGGCAGTGAGACTCTTTATAAAGTTCTCTCACACCCTCGCTCATCTTAGGCAACTGGTTGTTCATCAGTAAATGGCTGTTCTGACAAGGCAAAAGAAAGATTAGCAAATACATATGAATCTAAAACATTAAATATGTATATACAGCCATACATCAAAAATAAGAATATGGTGAAAATGTTCATGTATTCATAATTTAATTCAAAAAGGTAAACCATCATATTATATTCATTACATGTAAAGTAATGTGAAGCCTTTTTTTTTTAAATCTTGATCAGTATTGCTTATAACTCAAAAAATAGAAATAGAATAACATTTGTATAGAAAATAAGAATATTTCATTTTCAGTAAATGACTATAAACAGTATAAATACTGTGTAGCTCTCAGAGCTACAGCTGCCACATTCCTAATATCAACACTCCTGAACCAGAGACAACATCAGAGGTGTCTTATCTGGACTAAAGCCCAAGACACACAAAAAAGCTAATATCTGCATAAACCCAAACGTTGGCACTGATCATTCAAGATAATTGTTGCTTAAAGACCAAGCTTCACGTGATTGAAAAGTGCACTTTATAACAGCGGAAGCAGCAGGTGTGCTCACTTACCTGTAACGATGACTAGGCCACACACCCCTCAGGTGTGGGCAGTAGCTACTGTACATAGGTGGACTTAAGCTTCCTCTGGTGGAAAAGAGAAGCTTACTAGGCAAGTCAGCCATCTGCTGGCCCTTTACAGCTTTACCGGGGGGGTAAATTGTAGGTGGCAATTTGTGTGTGTTGTGGTTTGCGGTAGCGAAAGTTGTTGAACATACAGCCAGGTTGGTTAACGTGTGAGTGCACTTTGCCCTCTTTGGGGTTGGGAGGGGGGGTCAAGACTTAAGTGGTGCCCCCTTGGACACTTGGTGATCCGTGTGGGTGGAGTGCCGGCACTGTATATATATATCAATGACTACCGTCCCATTGCACTCATTCACATCATCATGAAGTGCTTTGAGAGGTGTGTCATGAGGCACATCAAGACCCTCCTGCTTCCTTCATTAGGTCCCCTGCAGTTTGCGTACCATTCCAAACGCTCAATGGATGATGCCTTATCCACCACCCTTTACCTGGCACTCACCCACCTGGACAATAAGGACACTTATGTTAGAATGCTGTTCATAGACTTTAGTTCAGCATTCAACACAATCGTTCCTCAGCACCTGATAGGAAACCTGAACCTACTGGGCCTGAACACTTCTCTCTGTAACTGGATCCTGGACTTCCTGACTGGGAGACATCAGTCAGTCCGGATCAGACGGAACAGCTCCAGCAACACCACACTGAGCTCTGGGGCCCCTCATGGATGTCTGCTCAATCAATCAATCAATCAATCAATCAAATGGATGTCTGCTCAATCCACTGCTGTTCACCTTGCTGACTCATGACTGTGCCACAATGCATAGCGCAAATGATATCATAAAGTTCCCAGATGATATGACTGTGGTGGGTCTCATCAGAAAGACCGAGTCATCATACAGAGAGAAAGTTCAATGGTTAACGAACTGGTGTAGAACCAGCAACCTGTCTCTGAATATAGACAAGACCTAAGAGATGGCTGTTGACTTCAGAAGGACAAGGCATGATCACTCTCCACTGAACATAGACTGCTCTACTGTGGAGATCATCAAGAGCACCAAGTTCCTTGGAGTTCACCTGGCAGAAAATCTCACCTGGTCCCTCAACACCAGTACCATAGTCAAGAAAGCCAAGAAGCCTCTCTACTGCCTGCGAAGTCTGAGGGAGGCACTTCTCCCACCTCCCATCCTCACTACATTTTACAGAGGAACCATCGAGAGCATCCTAAACAGCTGCATCACTGCCTGGTTTGGGAACTGCACCGTCTCTGACCGCTAGTCCCTGCAGCGAGTAGATGTGGATGATCAGACATATCCCTCACACACTCTTTACCCCCCTACTGTCTGGAAGAACGTACTGAAGCATCTGGACTCTCACATCCAGACCGTGCAACAGTTTCTTCCCCCAAGCTATCAGACTCCTGAACAATCAGGGTCTGCTATGAACAAATTGCACACATAAATGACTGGACTAAAACACACACACACACACACAAACATACATACAATCTTCATCTTAAATCTGTCTACACATAAACTTGAGTACAATGTTTACATCATACAAAACATGGACAAACTGATGCTAAACACATTGTTTACATTTACACCAAAATGAAGATATCAGCACCTTACTGCTCCCACTATCAGTGGGCTATCTGCACATCTACACAGTGGACCAACACCAGCAGATGACATGACACCTCAAACCATCATTTAATTGTAACATTTACTCTGAAAAGACAGTCCAACAGTCTGTTCTTATAGATTTAGCCCCTCTTGTTCTCTTTAGTCCAGGTAAGACACTTGTGATGTCTCTGGTTCAGGAGTGTTGATATTAGGAATGTGACAGTTGTAGCTCTGAGAGAGACACTTATGTATTCTGAACAGTAATGTACTCAAAGTCTAAATATTTTTATCTGATAAATAGATCAGGTATTCTAATGTAATTTCACTGAACAAATGTACAAAACATCAACAGACAGTGACAAACGGATGCTGTAATATGATCTAAAGTGCACACTGCTTCAGTGAAAATGCATTGTTTACAGTAGCACAGTACATTTTAAGCAATCAGATGCAAAATATGCCAAAATAATATATTAGCCATGTTACACTCATTTGTTCTCTAATAAAACAACAAATAATTGTTCAATGAGTAGTGTTGGAATAATCAGCAAACATAAAAATTACCTGAAGAATGTATCATTATTATTGTATCAGTATACACCCATACATACTGTAAGGTAGAATAAATACAGTACTGACCACTGTTATTTTACACTATACTCTGTCTCCCTCTACAGGCACTGTGTAGGAAGTACAACTCAAAAAAATCCTATCAAACTATCTGCACTGAAGTCACTTGATTTAAATTTGTTCAGCAATTTCCACACAAATGAAACGTGGTCACATGTTTGTGTGTGAAGTGTTCTTTGATAAATAATGTCCACAGTGTGAATTTTGCTCAACAAAATGTGTCTCATGTGCATGTGTAGAGTTTGCTGGATGGAAATACTGGTTTGGTGTGTGTGTGTGTGTGTGTGTGTGTGTGTGTGTGTGTGTGTGTGTGTGTGTGTGTGTGTGATTTGCTCAGGGAAATGGGTTGTCTGGTGTGTGGTTGAAGCTGGCATCCAGAAACATGGCCAGAGTGCCGAGAGAGGTGATGATGACGAATAGCCAGAGGAAGAGGCGGTCCACAACAATGGCAATGTACTGCCAGTCGTCCGTCATCTATAGACACATACGCACACACTTATACACAATGTGATGACTTTTATGCTTACAGATGAGATAAATGTGTATATTTTTGTCATTGATTCACTGATAACTGATACATAATCAATGAAAGGATAAAAATGGTCCATGATTACTTGTAATAAAAACTGATATGCTTTACACAGTACTAAGTTACTCTTTTGAAGATACAGGTTTTGATATCTTGTCTTCATGCATCAGAATTTCTGTGTAACTTCTAAAGTTGCTTGCAACAGTTTTTTATCAATTAATCAATCAAATTTTATTTATAAAGCGCTTTTTACAACTGATGTCACAAAGCAGCTTTACAGAGTTAGTAATAACAGACATCAAATCATTAATCCCTAATCCCGGGTGAGCAAGCCAACGGCGACAGTGGCAAGGAAAAACTCCCTCAGAGCTGGAGGAAGAAACCTTGGGAGGAACCAGACTCACATGGGGGACCCATCCTCCTCTGGTCTACTAATTCTAAGTGTGTGATGAATCATAATCATATGATGTTGTTGTAATGTCAGGTGAACTGATATAAATTATATGACAATATAAATATTTTTTACAGTCCATTAGTCT